>BRDA01039430.1:12500-20163 GCA_036984385.1 Crenuchus spilurus
AGGGATGCTGTTGCGCTTCATAGCAGGTATAATCAGATGCTGACGAAAGTAAAAAATAAGGCAGAAGAACTAGAAAGGAAGGTGAGGATGCTGAATGCCAGTCTCCTCTGCACCTCCTCAGTCTTGTTCGCTCAGGGCAGTGACGGATAGCTTTTCCAGGCAGAAATAGCCACTCTGGTCTCATCCGTCACGCTCCGGGATGCCCTCCATGGCCTCCTGGGGCCTCCGGCACCACTCCAAAATGGAGCACAACTCAGAGAGAGAGAGAGTGAGAGAGAGTGAGAGAGAGAGAGAGAGAGGGATCTAAGCTGCAGAAAGGAGTGGACACAGCGGGACTGCTTAGAGTTGGGAAAGTAATAAAAAATGGACAAAAGCATGAACAAAAATCAGGTTTCAGCTTGGCTTTGAAGATTACAAAGAGCTTGGCACATTCTGAGGCAATGCAGCTGGTGAGGTATAACCTTCCATTGCTTGATTGACTACATTTGGGTTGAGGAGCTGAACTGTGACTTTAAAGAAAGAGAACTTCACAATTCTAAGATCAGATAAAGAACAGGCTTGATTTAAAGTTGAAAAAAGACGTCTAGGAACTCTTGTGGCAAATGATTTGATAAATATTAATGCAACTCCAAAGATGTTGTATTCATTCCATGTAAAGCGACATACTTCAACACTCTGAGAGTTGATGGTGTTTGAGATTCTAAGGGGATTCTGGATAAGTTTCACATCAACAGTTGCACTAGAGATGCACCAACATGCCTCACTCCAGTTTTGGTCATTACCAGCTGAATAGACTAAAGTCAGAGTGTCAACAGGCTGTAAAACAGAGAACTGAGGCTTTTCCATTAAACAGAAGACGTTCTTTGATGGCAGTCATGTTGCTGAGCCTGGCCTGGCCAAGTTGCAGTGTTTGCTTAAACTTTCGGGGTGTTTGCTGAAGTGTTTCATCTTGCGGGCCATGCTGAGCTTGAGCAGAGCTCCTGAAGTTTCCATCCATGTTTATAAACAGTATCCTCACCGCCCAAAGCCACTCACTGTCTGTCCTTCACTGTATCCTTTACTCGTCCACAGGCCTGGAGCTTCATTAAAAGACGCAGCATATTTTATTGTTATATGTACTGTTGCTCTCACAGTCAAAGAAAATTGTCAAATTTGCCCAAATGATCACAGTCAGTCTTGTGTGACACCCCTGCTGAAGGAGCACACTTGTATCTTTTTTTAAAATACTGAAAGACTGGAGCCTAGACAGTGACTGGACTAAATACAACTTCTAGTGATCATCTGCAACAGTAAAGACACTGCCAATGCACCCTTGAGGGTACCACTCCAGTGACAGAAAAGGTACTGACCCAGTCAAGGACCTATTTTTTCTGACAGGGTGTTAAAAAGGAGTTTAAGAGTTTATTCTGCTTTTGTTGGAGTGATGGCACTGCAGAAAAGTGCCTCATCTGTGCTGCCTACCATCGCAAAGCGATGACGGCATGTGACATGACATGACTGTCTACTGTCCAGAGAAGAATATCTACTCAATTTTGGAGCAGAGCTCTGAGACAAGGATTATTGAGGTCAGGATGTGGGATGATCACCACCCCACCTCATCCCAAAAGCCCTGGATAGAGCACCATCATTCCAGAGAACACAGCTCCACAGCTCAATGTTGGGGGGTTTATACCCGTCTAGCCCACACTGGCATTAGACATGGTGCCAGTAGATTCATGTTTATCTTCTCCAAAGAGTCCTATTGGCAATACTTTTGTACAAGGACTAGACAAGCTGTGCACATTTTAAAATCTGTCCACAGTGGGTAGTATAGCAGTGAATGCATTCATTATAAGGGCTGTCCACAAACATTTGGACATATTATGTGTATTCCCATCACATCTACCAATTGTCCACATAAATGAGCCTCTTGCCAATGACAAGCTGAGTGCAAACAACTTCATTTTTGGTTTGTTGATGAAGATTGCGCCAACCCATTAAAAACAAAAATGTAGTCAATGACAGGGCTCCATGGTGGTTTGGTGGTTAGCACATTCGCCTCTCAGCACTGGGATCTTGGGTTTAAGTTCTCATCTGGGTAGAGTTTCCATGTTCTCCTCGCGTCTGCGTGGGTTTCCTCAAGGATCTCTGGTTTCCTCCAACAGTCCGACATGGAGCTCAGGTGAATTGGTTACTCTAAATTGCAATGGATTGTCCTGGGATTTACTAAAATAGTGTAATGCTCTGCCCAGTGCCCAATGAAGGGGTTAAAGGACTCAACCACAACCATAACCAGGAGTAAGTGGTTAAGAAGATGGATGAATGAAACAAAGACGATGGATAAGTTGCTCATTTAATTGTTACTGGTTATACAGTGGTAACCCTACTTACGAGCATCCCTACTAACGAGTATTCCAGCTAACGAGTCGAGATCTCTGAATATTTTTGTTCCAGGTAACGAGTAAAATTCCAAGTAACGAGTAGCGTAAATTAGTTCAAGTATGTCAACCGCTAGGGGCGCGGCGGTCGTAGCATCCCCTAGATGCTAGCGTAGAAGAAGAGGTCAGTCATTATCTTTGACCGCTGTCCAGTGAAAGTGAAAGTGCTAGTGAAAGCGACGCTAAGATAGCAAAAGGTAGTGAACAAGAAAATTAGATACATTTTACTTTTACTGTTCATATGATAAGTGTAACCATGCCATACACATACGCCCGTCCTCCTGTCCTCCTTAGCCGCGAGCCTACACGAGCGTCGTCGTCATGTTTATGTTTTAAAAACCCATATAAACACATTATTTAGCATATTAAAGTATACTGTATATTGGCCGGCTGACACGGATTAATCAGTTTTACATGTATTCTTATGGGGAAAATGCATCCAGCTAACGAGCAAACCAGCTAACGAGCTCAGCTCCTGCACGGATTAAACTCCTAAGTAGGGTTACCACTGTATTCCTTATTTCTGACCAACAAACAGGAATCCTGTTGGAGGTTCTGAGTTCAGGCAATTCTAGAAGATCTACACAGTGAGTGGTATAGATGCTGCTGATTTGTACTGAATTAAAATCACTAATCTTGTCAGACGTCATTTATAGTACATCCGCAGGTAAAACTAAACCAGATCCAAAAGGGCTTTAGGCAGCACGTGGCTCAGAGGTCCCTGTATTTCTGCAAAGGCTCAATGAGGAACAGCTGGAGGGTGCAGATCCTCCAGAGAGCTTGACTCTCCATGGCTTCGCGGGGGAGGATGTTGGGGGATGCTTGTGTGGAGGGGGTACCACTCAGCCTCGCGGGAGGCCCCTGCCTGGACTGATTGCTTGAGGCTTTCAGATTTGTCCTGAGAATTTTTGTGGGAGAAGTGCTTTAAAAAGTGCGTTTCTGTACCTCATAAAGTCAGGACTTTTTCTGTGTACTCTTGATTCACAGTCCAAGTCCCACTGCGCTCACAGTGCTTCCCAGGTCTGAATAATGTTCTTCCGCCTGTTTTTCATCAAGAATGTGTGAAGCTGATTTTGTGACTGCACGAATAGAGACTATAAACAGTCACAAATTCTTTACAGTTAACATCAGCGATGACAATAACACTTGTAGATGAAATGGAGATGTTTTGGCAGGAGTGACCACGGTCCACCATAAAAGGTGCCACTACAGTAGATGTTTCTAAACCCAATTTGAGTACGTTTTTCCCAAGGTAATGTTCTTAAAGTACACTTCACCTCAGAAAGGTACATCATGAATATTACAGCATGGAAAACCCCAAACTGGGCAGGACAGGAGTACCAGATTGGGAACCACTGCTGGTGTGGAAGCAATTATGTCTTTTTTGTTTATTTATAACACACTATTTATTGATTTCAATGTATTTACTCTTGGAAAGCTCTAATTGGCGGCCAGGTGTGAATGCTCATGTGAGGGTGTGAAAGCAATTGAGGCCTAAATTTGCATCTGTCCTCAAGATGTCCGACCCTCTTTAGCATGTTACTAAAAACAAGCTGATCCCTCATGCACACCCCTCTGCATACTCGCACCACTTGGTCTTTGCCCTCTCCTGAGTATAACTATGTTATATTGATCTAGTGGTGGCTGAAGGACCGACTTTTAAAGTGGATGACACTCTACACAGCATCCCCACCAGGACACCTCTTGACCCTGTCCATTCAGTTGCTGAATGAGTTGGAGACACAGAGAAGAGAGATCACTCGGCTCAGGGGTTAGAAAGTGCAGTGGGGAAAGGGCTGAGCTCGAGAGACATCAAACATATACTTACAATAATGAACTTCTATAGTCATTTTGATTCCTGTCTTTACAACTAAATTGACCATTTTGTTTGGTTCATACTCTACATTTCTAGCACCTTTAACTAGCCAAAATTACACTATAAATCACATTTACTTACTTATTTAATTACTCATTCTTAAACAAACAAAAAAACATTATTCCATGGAAAAGCAATTGGTGATTTAGCACAATGAGTCGTGTATAATTATGTCACAGTACAGTGGAACCTCGGTTACTGTTTGCCCTGGTTATCGCACAATTCGAGTATCATCAATTTTTTTCGGCAACATTTTGTCCCAGTTATCATTTATCCGCCTGGTTTTCATCTGCATGCCAACGTGACTCACTGCTACTTTAAAAAAACAGCATTCACGCACACATTCCTCATTCATCCTGGCTTTGTTTCTTCTTGTTTCTAAGGCTTTGTTTCTCTACCGCCTGAAAACTGGTGTGAATACAAATATTGTCCGAGAACGGGTGTACAAAATAAAGGCTCTTCGACGGCACTCTATAAAACAGAGCGTAAACCTGTAAGAGTGATGTTAAATGTTCATTTATCCATTTCATTAGTCTTTTGTATTTATTTCTCATTGTGTTCTGTATGTAAAACTATAGTTATTCTATATAAAATGTGTTTTTGTTCATATTTTGGAGTGTCTGGAACAGATTAATTAGATTTACATTATTTCTTATGGCAAATATTGCTTCAGTTATCATTCATTTAAGTTATCATCAGGCACTTTAGAACAGATTAATGATGAATACTCAGGTTCCACTGTACTATGTTAGTTCATAACACTGCAACAAAAAGCTGCCGAAATAAAACTGTTTGCTATTTTGCTATTCCTCCTCTCTGCAGAACAGTGTCAACTAGTGGTTCCCAGGGTGATGCTAAAGCAGAGGGGACCATGATTTTATTGTAGCTCCTAGATTATGGAACGAGCTCCTGTTACAGATTTGTTTAGCATCCACGTTGTCAGTTTTTAAGTCAATTCTTAAGACTTGGCTTTTATGTAAGTGGTGTTAATTTTATACAGTATACATAGAATATATAGTTTCAACGTTTTATAGTATATTTATATAAGCGTTAATGTCCTATATACAGCACTTTGGTCAGCATTTGTTTTTAAGTTTGCTTTATAAATAAATTGACATTTGACATCCTTACTTCTACTTAATCAGTACAAAAGTTTACTAAGGCTTATGCATGTTTGTAATTTTGAAATGGGACAAGACTGTGGACTCTGAGTGTTGCATTAAATTCAAATTATTTTATTATTAGTCCTCAGACGTGCACATTCACAAGGTTTTATGGCCACGTGTCATCATCATCACAATTACTCAGTTATACAATAACACAACTGCTTTCTATTTTCATGAAATATCTGTTGTGCCACATTTATTTCCTTGACACTGTAGGACAAATTATATCTGATTTGGTCATTTTTTTAAACTTGAGGTGGCTTTGTGATCAAACGTTTGGTGGTTTGAGCCCCAGAACCAGTAGGGTTAGTACATTCATGGCTGAAGTTCCCTTGAGCAAAGCACCTAACTCGCAACTGCTCCCCGGGCGTGTGTGTGGTGTGCTCACTAGTGTGTGTGTTTGTGTGTGTGTGTGTTTCACTGCACAGATGGGGAAAAATGCAGAAAATAATTTCCCTAAGAGGATTAATAAAGAGTGCTGCTGCTTTTCTTCTATAAAACTGAAATTCTATGTCTGCTACCAAATTCAGCAAAGATCAGCTCTGTGGGCACCATTTCTTTGTTTGACTTGTGTGAAAATGACCAATTGGAGACTGTTGCTTTTCCACAACATGGGCAGCAAGTAAGTTTCTGGTCGAGCGTCAAAAACGGTGTGACAGCAAAAACAGTCCTGCAGGAACCAAAATGATAAACGAAGATGCTGTGAACACCAGGAAATGCTGCCTTGAAGTGTTTGATTGGACTCTGTGGAATGTCAGCCACTGGTCATGTGTCATACATTTCATAGTCTTTCGGCCATTCTCTTTTAGTTTGGACTCCAGATGTTCTAAAACATATTTTCAAAACATTTAACATGTAAATTACGTTTATTTCATCAACACTCAGAATCACTTATTTCAGAAACACTCTATAGAACAGCACACCCATTCTTCCACAGATAAAGTCAAAGCTGCCAATTTTACAACTTTAGTCACAAATTTAAAGTTGCCATTAGCAGCTGTGAACGTTTCCTAGGTGTAAAAATCAATATGCTTTAATAGATAATTGGATCAACATTTCTCTGGAGGCTTAACCTGACTGTCAGGAGTATTATAAAAAGAATCCTATGAATTAATTTGTCTGGTAAAACAAGACAATATGGACATTCTCGTTAATTGTATCAGCTTAATTGAATAATTAACGGGGTTGGTGACAGTTGAAATCGCTTTAAGGGAGAAAGTGCGGGTTAATGAGGGGGCTGGGACTACAGGCATGCTGACCCTGTTTCATCAGAGTGGCCTGGTTAGAGACGTAATTAGCTTTTACACTCTCATCAGCTGTACAGGAGCCTTAGCATACAGGGTCTGCTATTAGCCTGAGCTGTGGAGTGCATTAAAACAAACGAATATGCTAATAGTCTACAGTGAGATTCTAATCTCTTATCATAGTTAAGGAGAAAAGCCAGAATGGAATGGCCATTGGGGCTGCTGGGAAAATCCTATAGGACATGTCAATAAGAGATGGAGAAAATGGGCCTTGAAAACTGTACTGTCCATCGGTTTGGGGCATTGATGGGTACTGAGCTAGCTAGCTAATTAGGATATTAAATACAAATAATTGTCAAGTACATTAAGCTGTGCTCTTAGCTAAACATGGTAGCCCTCCATTATCGGCCACCTTAAACCAAAACACTATACTCTGTCTGTAGATATGTCTTTAGTTTAACATCTACAACTTGTTTGGCTTAAACCATTTTATATATATTATACCATTTATGTGAAACTTGACGCAAAAACCATTGAAATGAGGGGGGTCTCCCAATATCAGCCACAAGGCTCTTAGGGCGTGTGTATGACAGCCAATCTGGAAGTCGCTTTTCAAATCATTCAGCTGCACTCATAACAGTCTACAGTGGTTTACAAAGGCATTAAGTTTGTCCTCTGTGGGTACCCTTACTCTGTTTATGTAGGAGCCACATGGCAGATTTTTTTACCTTAGAAAGATGCAAAATTTGTTGCAAAATGGAAGAGTTCTTTTTCCAAGTTGTTTTGTACATGCACAATTACGGCATTGTTACAGATACTCAAACATTGTTGTCAGGTGTGATTTTTTGCAAGAAGAAAGTTTCAATACTAAGACTGGAGCTTATGTTGTTATAACTTCCTCACAGTGACTTACAGAGAGGAAAAACCAAATATGTTAATGTGGCCCATAATGGGCGGCTT
>BRDA01039431.1:0-10480 GCA_036984385.1 Crenuchus spilurus
TCCTCAGAGAACTTTAAACATGTATTTACCTCAGATTACCATCATCACTCAATATAATCCTCCTCAGAGAACTTTAAACATACATTTACCTCAGATTACCATCATCACTCAATATAATCCTCCTCAGAGAACTTTAAACATGTATTTACCTCAGATTACCATCATCATTTAATATAATCCTCCTCAGAGAACTTTAAACATGTATTTACCTCAGATTACCATTACCACTTAATATAATCCTCCTCAGAGAACTTTAAACATGTATTTACCTCAGATTACCATCACCACGCAGTGTCTTCAGAGAAAGCTAAATATGGTCTATCCATCTGTTCATTTTTTAGTCACATGTAGTTCCTCAGTAGTTCCAAGCGAGGTTATTTGTAGTGTGTTCTGCCCCTGACAGTGAGCAGAGCGTGGGAAGAGAGATGGGAACCACTACGTTTCTCACAGTACTGTTTTCCCCCTCAATATGAGCCAGCTTCTTCTGCCTCTAAAGACTGCATTTGTAATGATGCTCATGTGTTACATAATCTTGAGACATTTTAAAGGAATACTCCAGTGTTTTTCCAACCTAATCTGTATATTCTGCACCTGTAGCTTCTGGTTCCTTGCCATGTTTAACCATTTTGAAAGGTTCTCCTGTAGTTGGTAAAAGAACAGGGAACTAATTCACAAAATACAATTATAGTAGAAGCCAATGGATGGTTGTGTCTGCATCTTCCTATAGACGTTTTCTTACTTTTAGTACTTGTACATGGTCTCATGGTAGCCACTTAAAATTGACATGCACTTTATAGCAGATTTGGGTCATTCCTAATAGTCACCAAATCACAAGACTTAAGATCAGTAGCTGAGTAATAAAAGGTTCAATGTGTTAAACATAGACCTTACAGCCATAAAGCTGCCTCTTCTGAACAGCTTGCTGTATAATGTAGGGCTTTTCAAACTTTTATTGACCCATATTTTTACCATGAATTTTACAGTGACCTGGCAACACAAACAACACAACTAACTGTGGACAATATTGAAAATACAAAGACAAATACAGTTATTTAATGAGGTGGTGGGAGGGTCTGCTCTGTAGGATCTAGAGCTGTGTTTTGGTAAGAACCTGGCCATATGATATGAACAGCAGTGATATATTAGGACAGAGAAGGTGATACATTAACCTTTGTTTCTACACAGAGGAATTTGACCTCCAATATAGCCCACACTAGGGGGCATTCATCACACTTGCCTAGAGCAGTGGGCAGCCCTATCCATTGTGCCTGGGGAGCAGTAGGGATTTCGGTGCCTTGCTCAAGGGCACTTCAGTTGGGTCCTATTTTTAGGTTCAAACTGGAGACCTTCTGGACCACAAGACTTTCCTTAACCACAAGTCCAAGTGAGGCTTAACATCTAGTTTTAGGAAAACATCTAGGTTTACTAATGCTAACATTGACAAAGTCTAACAGAGGCGATTGCTCTAAGACTGCAAGGGAAGCTCAGCTTCCCCTAAAATGTCAAAAAATAAGTGATCAATAATATACTGTTGTGTGTACATGTCATTGACTAAATATGCGCTACAACGCGCTCAACTTTTGTTCAGAATCAGCTTATCACTGGTAACAGCTTCACAGTGCTTTCAGCGTCCACAGAGTTCAATAGCGAAGCAAAGCGTGCAGCGAAACGAGACGATTCATTGGATAAATACTGGGCTTTGTCCCACCCATCGGACGCTCACCGTCTCTGGGGGTCTATGGGGCAGTGGGCTGGCCTCAGCTGGCCCGGACGCTCAGCTTTTGCATGATTGGAAGATCTGTCTGAGGCTGAATCCCTTTTTGATTGACAGCGAAATGAGCGAATCAGCGATCTTTTGGTGTAAACATTCATGGGAGCATTTTTTTATATTTATTCTGTTCTGTTCTAATCCTCGTAGCGGCATTTTCTTTGTTAAAAACGACTAGCGACAAATCGAGCTTCTATTAAGCCCCTCCAACGTCATAAAGCACTCACAGGCGGACACACTTCACACTAGCCTCGTGCCAGTAGCAAAAGAAAAGACGCCTTGTTGGTACGACAGGGTCACAGATAATTTTCTTGAAAAGGAATGGAGGGTAGAATTTACGTATAAATAAACCGACACATTTTATGATGTAGGCCAAAATTGAGCTTCCCCTCCTTGAAAGACCAGCATCCGCCACTGGAGTCTAATGACTGAAGATCTATTACAACACTGCCATCTAGCGTTCTGGTGGTTAAACAACACAAAATCAGCTACTGTCTGTTACCAAACCTCAAATTATATAAACTATAGGAGTTTTTAAACTATTAGGCCAAATCTGCATCAGTTTAGTGAAATTAGATTTTAGTCCAAGATTAAGTATAAGTCAGTTTAATCTATGATTAAATCTAATCCACATCAGCTAAGTGAAGATAGGTCTAACCAAGATCTTTTTAGTCTTAAGTCTAATCAAACTTAAGTTTAATCCACACCAGAGTAATTCAGGATTAGATCTAATCTAAACCAGTTAAGTGAAGTTCACCTTAGGTGATTTTAGTTCAAGATTAAGTCTAATTTGTCAATTTAATCTATGATTAAATCTAATCCAGTGAATTTAGGTTGATCATAGACCATTTTAGTCCACGTTTAGGTCTAATATAAATTAATTTAATCTAGTATTAGATCTAGGTATACAATAGACAATTTTAGTCCAAGACTAGATCTAATTAGGCCAGTTTAACCCAGGATCAAATATAATGTAAATAAGCTAAGTGATGTTTGGTCTACTCTAATCAAGCAAGTCTAATCCACACCAGGGTAATTCAGGATTAGATCTAATCTAAACCAGTTAAGTGAGGTTAAGTCAAGTCTATGTCATTTTAGTCCAAGATTAAATCTAATTGGTCAATTTAATCCAGGATTAAATCTAATCCGATGAATTTAGGTCTACCATAGATCATAGAAGTCCAACTTTAGATCTAATCTAAGCTAGTTTAACCCAAGATTAGATCTAATCTAAACCAGTTAAGTGAAGTTAGGTCTAATCTAGGTCAATATAATCCAGCTTTAGACCTAAGTGAAAGCAGTTTAGTCCATGACTATATCAAAACCAAGATCAGTTTAGGACAAGCCTAGAACTATACTAGATCATTTTATTGAAGTTAGGTCTAATTTAGATCAGTTCTAAAACTGGCTCTAATCTTGGTCATTTTAGTCAAAGACAAGGTCTGATTTATGCTCAGAAAACTAAAACGTGGACTTTTGAGACCCCAGCAGACAAGCTAATAAAGGTGAGAGGTGTGTCTGTACAAACCTGGATGTTCTAGTCCAGCAGAGTCCAGAACGTGTCTCCACTGTGTGTGTGTGTGTGTGTGTGTGTGTGTGTGTGTGTGTGAAAGCTATGTGACTTATTCACACACCAGGTCAGCAAATGTGCACCCAAAGCATTTCCAAACCACATCCATGGCAGGAGATGTGAAGCTCCAGCAAGAGTCCTGAGACAAAAAACTCCCGTCCACTCCTACCCTGTTCAGCTGGTCCAGCTCCAACAGCCTGCCATTAAAACCTCAGCTACATCCTCACAACTGTGGGACACATATATGTCCAATTCTCAGAGCTTCACCCAGCAAGCAACTGGAGAGCTTTCTGAGAGAGAGAAAGAGAGAGAGAGAGAGAGAGAGAGAGAGAGAGAGAGAGAGAGAGAGAGAGGTGCTAATGGAGGGAGGGAGAGCGAAACGAAGAGAAACAGAGAGAGGAAGAGAGACACAGACAGACACAATGAGAAGAGAGAGAGAAAGAGAGAAAGAGGAGAGATAGATAGAGAGGAGAGTGTTTGAGAGTAAGAGACAGAGAGAAACAGAGAGAGAGATAAAAAGGACAGAGGGAGAGGGGGGAGAGAGAGTAAGAGTGAGTGAGTGAGTGAGAGAGAGTGAGAGTGAGAGAGAGAGAAAAAGAGAGAGAGAGAGAGAGAGAGAGAGAGAGAAGCTCCTGGTTGCTCTGTGCTTATTTCCAGAGCTGTCAGTTTAGTTTAGAGCAGAGGGCAGGACACATCGGTCAGCACACACTCCTCTCTCTCTCTTTCTCCTTCACACACTTTTCAGTGTCATGCAGTCACAGCTTCATTCAGCATTTATATAAAGTGTGGTGGGCCGGCTCTGCACACAGGTGTTACTGTGGCAACAGCTGAACCACGAGCATCACTCTGAACACTGTATTATTTCTCTTCCTAAACTCTTCACAGCTTCACGGTTCAGTCAAAAAGGACTTTCAGTATTAATAATGCCTCACTGGTCAGTACAACATGGGAACATAGTGGAAAGTCTATATCTATAATCTCTCACTAGTCTACTATCTACTGTGTAATACAGCTCATAATCATCACATATTTAAATGGAGTTTTTCTTCACCTACATATGGTTTGCTGCATCATGACTAAGATTACTTAAAGAGCTGCAGGTTCAAAAATGACGGAAACAATTCAGTCCATTATTATTACTGTCACACTAAATATCTACGATTCATACTGGATTAAAATGACACATTAAACAAATTCAGCCCCAAAAGAGCTTTTAATTCAGTTTTTAAAATAAATGTTTTTTTTTCTGCCTTATGTTTATACAACCCCCCCCTCCAAAAATTGTTTCTGGTACAGAGAGCTGTTATTCAAACCCACTCACCCACACTCTCATATTAACATCACCCACTAAAGTCCCGAACAAAGCAAGAGCCGTAATTATGACTCATTTGGCTTCTTCTCACCGTCTCTCTTCATACAGGGGCAGCTTATGGTTGTATCCACAGCATTTCTGAGCACAGAGAATTACTACTCCCTTTGAAATGAATCTCAATTCCCATAAAAAGGAAGGTGCACAGGTCCATCAGTAAAAGCTTTGCAGAATAAGAGCCAGTTAATAAGCAGAAGTAGAAGAGAAGTAGATTTTTTATTAAATATTACAATAAAAGCTTATTTTATGGTCAAAGAGCTGGTTCAGAATATAGCATATTTTTACAAATAAATTATACAATACTACAAAAGACAGAGGTACTTTAAATACAGTAAACCATGAAGAAATGTATTCCAGGGTATTTAACTTAAGTCATGCTACATCCATCACAGCAACAAAGCATCACAAGATGTACAGTTATTTAGAAAATATTCAGTTTTCTGAACTTTCTTTTGTTGTTCATAAAAATGAATTAAATCAAGCTGAACTAAGAGAAGCCTTTGTCAGGAAACAGTATAAATATAAAGTTACAGTACATTCCTGAACAGAAAATGGAAAAAGTCTCGAATTTGAAGAGTCTTTGTCCAGAAAACTACACTCTTAAAAGAAATGGTTCTTCATGGGTTCTTTAGTAAATAAATGGTTCTATAAAACACCAAAAATGGTTCCTCTATTTTTACAAGCTTGATGTTGTAGCAGAACTCTTTTTCGGCTATATAGAACCATCCTCAGAAAGGTTCTGTATAGAACCCTCTACAGCAAATTCCTCATCGATCCGAAGAACCCTTACACCATGCACAGAACCCTTTGGTTTCTTTGGGTGTTCATGGTTCTATATAGAACCATTTTCTTTGCTAAAGAACCCTTGAAGAACCGTCTTTATTAAGAGTGTACTCAAAGCACCCTGTGTTTGTAGAGCTGAAGACAGTGAGTAAAGACACTGTGGTCTTTATCTGTGAGGAAGCTACTGGCTAACTGAGCTGGGAACTTTAGTCCTGGAGGTCTGGATTCCTGCAGTTTAGTGATTTTCCTGCTCAAACACACCTGATTCATCTCAGCAGGTAACTACCAGGTTTAGTTGTGGTGTGAGAGCTGGGCTCTGGTCTTCTGTTCCTCACGCCTGGTTAGTCTAAAGAAGCCAGGAAACAAATCAAGTGCCATCAAGTCCATTCTGACCCCTGGTGACCATGTGGGTGATGTTTCTCCTCAACATCCTGTTGATCATTAAATATCATTTTAACTGAGGTCCAGATGATCCTGGTTGCTCTAATGGTTTTAGCCTTGCTGGTGTGCTTAAGCAGCTGGACTAAAGCCCACCAGATTCCAGAACTAACGATCTACAGCGTTGGGATGGCAGCTTTCTGGCTTCTGTAGAAGCAGTCCTCACTCACAGCAGAGCTCAGGTTCTGTACGCTGCAGTCTCTGACCAGCAGGGTACTGACACCCACAGAAGAAGAGTCCTCCAGCAGGGTCACCTGCCTGGCTTGCAGGCCTCTGGAGCTTCTGTGTCCAGCTTCCTGTGAGTCCATAAAGCTCAGTCTCTGGAGCTGAGTCTCCAACGAGTTGGTCAAGGAGCACAGTCTGGCCCTCTTGCTCTCGATTCTGCTAGAGCCTACAGGCTCCGAGTGTGTGTCACCGCCAAGCAGTCTGCCCTCGTCAGAGTCCACCGGATGGCGTTTGAGTCCATCTGACTGTGGCTGGAGCCTCTGGAGCCAGGAGCTGGTTCTGACCGCTGCTGGGTGGCTCCTTCTGGGGAATGTTAGATTATCTCTGGATCCACGCTCAACTGGAAGGTTCTTTTTGGCATTTTCTCGCAGTATAGAGCGGATGGCCTTCACTGCATTGGCCTTGTTCTCCAAGTTACTGTTTATAAAACAAGATTAAAAAAGAGTTATGACATGAATACACTGAACACTGAGATACACTAGTATGTCCAAATGTTTGTGGAAAGCCCCTTTATTCACTTTAGCATTCACAACAAGCAGTCATTCACAACTCATTGTTGTCGCAGCTTGTCTAGTCCCTGTAGAGAAGTACTGCCAATAGAATAGGACTCTGGAGCAGATAAACATGAACCTGTTGATGATTTTGGGATGAGATGGTGGTGATCATCCAACATCCTGACCTCACTAACACTCATCACAGAATGCATCCAAATCCTCTCAGCAATGCTTCAAAATCTAATACAAAGCCTTCCTGGGACAGTAGAGACAGTACTTACTGTACTCTAAGACAGTAGTCACAGTAGTTACTCCAACAAAAGCAGGATAAACATGTTTAATACCATTAATTTTGGAAGAACAATGAAAGAGAAGATGTCTCAATAGTTTTGTCTATATCGTGTATATTACGAGTGGTTTAGAAGAAGATTGAGCACATCAGGAAAGTTATCATTTGATTTAATTGCATTCATTTGGAATGACTGTGGAAAATATACAAAATGTGACCGGAATGACAGAACAGGAGAAGAATATTCACACTAAAGCAATGCATCCATCTTTTCTTCATTTGAATTGTTACATTTCAAACTTTGGACATACATGAGGACATACACCAAAGAACACTGAATGGCATATGTCTACACAGCACCATACTCCCAGAACACCAAGTACTACATGTTCTGACACATTTCTCCTGTAACCAGCTTTACATTTTGGCAATGTTTTACCATTGTGATGGCTAGATGAATGACTTGGAGTAAGGTTCATGGAGTGCTCCCAGTCAAATCTTAGAAAACATCTCAAATAATTGCATCATGTAACAACTGAGACAGGCCTAAAGTACATCCTCCAGGTTTGTGTTGCCAGGCATGTTTTTTTTTTAAAAGTTATTTTATCTAATGTAAACTCCGCCCTCTTACCTGCTACAGAGCTGGAAGACTGTTTCTGGTCTTCCTTCCACTTCTGACTTAGTGTGAACTAGTTCCCAAAGACATGGGTTCTCAGATCCTGTAGAAAGAAGAGAAAACAAAGATGAAGACATCTATGTGGTTGTACCGGCAAACCTTTCATGCAAACCTTTACAGATTCTAAACTCTGACCAGCATAACCACTCACCTGCTGAGTTTCCAGGCCAAACGTGCACAGATGATGCAGGAATGAGCCAACGGAACTTAAAGGGGTCCAGATCTCCAGAGCGAGAGGAAGTCTGTAAACACAAACAGCAGAAAGGTCTACATTAGAACTGACCAAACCCCATAGTAGAACTATGTGAAGAACCGAAGGTCAGACTCACCATCCTTTTTTTCAGCTTACTGCTTTCACGGTAAACCAGAATAACAGCTCTCTTGAAGACTGTGGTAAATAAAATATTACATTATTACTACATTCAAAAAACAAAAGGTTCTTGAAAGACCTTTTATGGGTTCCTCACATTGGCACACTTGCAGAACATTTTCAAAGTGTCTCCAGGAATTTTTTGAAATAACAATTATTTGAAAGTACTTTGACAAACTTTTGATATGCTGAACATTCTTGGAGGAACTCTCAAAGACTGCTTCAATTTCAAGAATGTATATCACAGGATTCATTAAGAACCAGGCTTCAATTGTAGGTTCCTCAAGAAAAATATCAAAAGTTCTAAAGAACCACTCATTGCAAAATGGGTCTTGGAAGTTCCTAACAGGATTCTGCCATTGTAGATATTAGTGTGTGCCAGTTAGGTGAAAGTGATACTGATAGTGCATAGTCATTGGCCAATGTGTACACACTACACAGTAGTGAACACACTGGGGGGCAGTGAACACAAATGTCCAAGGGGGTGGGGCATCGCCTATCCCTAGTGCCTGGAGAGCAGTTGGGGGTTAGGTGTTGTATGTGTGTTGGTTGGTATCACCAAACCCTAATTCAAAATTCATCCACAACTGGTGTGCGCTATTTTAATCGGGGCAATTGTATCCTGAATTTTTGTGCGCAAAAATAGAAAACCTGCAGTGGAGTGGCAGCGAGGTGAATACAAACCTTTTTGAGCAGCGAGCGAGAGGAAACGAAAAAATCCGGAGTGGAATGGGAGAGCACTGATAAGAAAATGTGTTGGGAGTGGATGTTACTGTCCCTCCACTCCAGTCACATGCTCTGCCAACCACTTAAGCTTCCATTACTTGTTAACTACAGTACATTAGTCTTGTAGGTTCAATGCAAAAGTGTAAAACCAAACTCCTCAGACATGCTTTCTACAGCTGCATTTGTAAGTCAGGAAGGAAACTGTACATTTATTTATCATCCTAAGCATCACTTAGGTACAGTCCTACTCACCGAAGAGTGTGAGCTCAGGGTCTTTCCTCATGCGACCCAGAGAGGGCAAAGGGTTCAGCCAGTGTGCAGAAGTACGGATGATGAATTCTCCCATTGATATCTCCGTCACCTGAGAAACAGACAAGTTGCAAATATTTAGATGTCCACTAACAAATGTAGCAGGAAATGTATTCCTGATTTATTCATACTAATGATGATTGATAAGGTAAAAATGTAACCACTTTTAAATATAAAAGTAAAAGCTTCCAAAACAAAAAAGACATCTTGTATGTTTATATAATATATACACTGAAATATATATTGTGTCTGTCAAACCTAACTTGATAACGCATTAACGCAATCTGAATTTATTGTGATTAAAAAAATTGTGCAGCTAACGCAAATTCTATTTGTTCCTGCGAGTCATCCGTAGTTCATGTTGAGACTTGACATGTTGAGTAGAGGAGTAAAGGCTGCTTTATACTTTCCTGATGGAGTGCTCATGCATTTGCCTTTTTGAAATAATCTTTATTGACATTTTTCACTATACAGTGAAATCCTGACTTATGAGTTTAATTGGTACTGTGATGGAGCTCGTAATTCAATTTGCTTTTATATTAAATTACATTTCAAGATTAAAATGAATTGAAATGCTATTATACCATTCCAGTAACGCAAAAAACACACAAATTGATATACATCAAGAGTTTTAAATAAGAAAAATGTACTTTATAAATAACAAATAATGTATAAATAGTAATAATACATAATAAAAGAGAATGTAAAGAAATAAACTGGTTTATTAAGTGTATTTACATTAAAGATCAGATGATCCTCTTTAGTTACATTTGCCTTTGTCCCAATCTGCCCTTTTCCTGTCAGGTCTTTTGGTTCAGTTTTCCTTATATGGTCTGTTTCCTGTTCTGTAGTCACGCCCCTGTCATTGTTTTCAGTTGTCCCTGGTTACGCCTTGTGATTGTCTGTGTATTTATAAGTCCTCTTTTCTCCCATTTCCCCATGGTTCTTTTGTTTACTCAGTGTCAGTCATTCTCGTGTCTTGGTATTTGCATTTATTCTTGGTTTCAGTTCATGTTTCATTGTTTTCCGTTTTACCCATTACATTTATTAATCATTTAACTCTGCATGTGTGTCCGCCTTCTTGTTCATCTCCGCCACAATGCCCGACAGCCTTTTTCACCACTCCTTCTTCACTTTCACTTGCAGGGCGTTTCAATAAAATACTGTCTAAAGAGCTTTGTTTCTTCCTCCATTTCAAAATGTTTAGAAAATGAGTGAGACATGTTTGTTTACACAGAGTCAAGGTACCACCTCTTCTTCTCTGCAGTTTCAGCAGTGATCTCTGCATTCATGCTCACTAGTGATTTTTCTCACTTGTGATTATTCGCGATTAACTACATGACATACTGAGATTATTCACATTTTAATTTTTTTATTGTTTGACAGCCCTAATATATACATATATATACACACTGGGAAAAAAGTTAAAGGGGATAAACATTAAAGATCTAAGCCATCTTTTT
>BRDA01039439.1:0-11041 GCA_036984385.1 Crenuchus spilurus
TACCAAATAAAAGTACTTAAGTAAAGTACAGATACATGGAAATGTTACTTAAGTACAGTAACGAATTACATTTACTTCGCTACTGTCCACCACTGTAAACATCTTATAAACTCTTTATTGCCCCTATGAAGTAAATAAATCCTAAATGTACCATATCCTGGTAGATCCATTACCTTATGTTTAATGTGTGTGTGTATATATATATATATGACAGTTTATCTTTATATATTTATTATATGACAGTTTATCAAAGATATCATTGAAATGATTTTTCCGCATATTCTCTTTTTTTGGAGATGCGCTTGTGTTTTCTAATAAACTCACATGACTGTATAGGAGGCAGAACAGCTATCAGTAGCAGATACTTAGCCACAGGTGTCAGTGGGTGTATAACAGTACAGTGCAGTCATTTTGATTTATTTTTATCAATCTGTTTGTTTGAATAGTGTGTACTATTACACAGGGCATGGCAAGCCACAGATGTTGAGAGAACAGCTATTAACATAATCATGAACTTGCACGTGCAACATGAATGGCAGGCCACATCTCACCTTCAGGCTCTTATTAGCTGCTATAGCTTATAATTGCTTCACGGTTGCCTCAAGATCATTTAGTGTCATCCTTTGCTTAAGCAAAACAGACAACAAACACAGTGAATGGATTATGGAAATATGCTTTTTTTTTCAAACTATTGCAGAATATACACAGTTAAACTGAGCAGGTTCATGAGGTCTGCACCAGAGATTAAGCCCTCAGTGTGGAACCTCATGGTTTGGGACACATGAAGACAAAAACAATGAAGCAAGCTCTCTGTCTCAAATCAGGTCTTACACAAGATATGATGGCACTTCGCTGTATGATTCGGGATGCATGTTTGTGGAATGCTATGCTCTTCTTACAAAAACATGGCAAACATGTAAAATATGTTTTTTGTTTTGCAAAATATGCAAATGATAACAAAATATCATAAAATACATGTATTGTATATTGAAAGATGGAATCTGCACTTTTAACAACCAGATTTTTCCACTTATTTCTATGTGCAATGTGAAATTCTATAATTTTCAGCCCTAACAATAAATGAAAGCAGAAGCGGATTTCTGTAATAAAATCATAATGCTTCAGTGCTCACCACTGCTTACCTAAGCCAGTACTACATCACTCATTCATTCGTCTTCCTGCCCAATCACACATTACTACTCAACTTTAAAAGGAAGTATTTTGTTTCTGCTCTATTAATTGCAGGCGCCGACGCATCAGCGTCATTCTCTTTCCTCCCCACCACCACCAGGTTGGTCCCGGTCCTGTTGCCCAGGGGATTGGCTCCGCCCATGCCGTCAATCTGTCTGCTCTAGACTGAATGCTGCAGACCTGGGCTGGGGACAGGGCCTACACCAAAGACACCAAAAATGAACCTCTCTGTTATTATCCTTTTCCTGAGTTTTTATGGCAGACCTTCTAAGGGTTACAAATATAAGTCCTCCTTAAACATTTTTATTTATTCACTTATTATTACGTATTATTAGTTTTGCTTAGTGCAGCATTTATTTTAAAAATCTCAAACTCCTACTTCCTCTGATGGCCCCGCCCCTTCCTCTAAATATGGTCTATGCATTTTGACTGCAATGTTGTGTCCGAAACTGTGCCCGTTTCACTATATAGTGCACCATTTTGAGATTTTGGCATTTTTAGTGGTGAACAAACACATAGTGCAGAATTTTCCATGCACTCAAACAATCCCACAATGCACCACAATAAGTACTGTACAATGTACCCTAGCAGACCACAGATACACATAATGCATTGTGTTGTTTATAGTGTTCATACAATGAAATCTCCTGTCACACAATATTGAGTAAAACCCACATGAGGTAGTGTCTGAAATCATTTACTACTTTATGAACTCTGTATCTGTATTCTGTAATAGTGTTCTATTGTGATTCAGAATGTCAAATATAGGGTGTAGCAAGATTCAAAAGGAAGAAACCTTGAAAGTGTATATAAACCCTTAGAAAAACTATTCCCTGTCATTTTTACCTCCATAATTTACAGTGGAACCTCATACAATTCTGTTATCGTCGTCTTTTTTCAGGGAAATTTTGTCCCAGTTATTGTTCATCTGCCCGGTTTTTGTCAGTGTGCCCACATGCCTCATCCCTAATTTTGCAAAAACAAACCATCCACTCACACTTTCATCATTCATTCATTTCTCGTTTCTCGATGATAACTCTCAAAATAAATGTAACCTTGACACTAAAGTGGGCTTTAAGCTACTGCCTGAAAACAGGTATGAAAACAAATAGAGGCCAGGAAACCCAAGAACAAAGACTGCCGGCTGGACCCCACCAGCACTCTCTAAAACAGAACATAAACCTGTAAGAGTGATGTTAAATGTTCATTTATCCATTTCATTAGTCTTTTGTATTTATTTCTTTTTGTGTTATGTATGTAAGACTAGATTTATTCTGTATAAAATGCATTTTTTAAATATTTTGAAGTGTCTGGAATGGATTACATTATTTAATCCATAATGTAATTGGATTTACATTATTTCTTATCTAAAATATGGCTTCAGTTATCGTTCCTTTTGGTTATTATCAGGCACTTTAGAATGGACTAATGGTGAAAACTGAGGTTCCACTGTATTAGATATCATATGTGACTTCCTAACTGCCTTATTAAAGTCAAAGTTGTATCGTTAGTTGGCATGGTGCAGCATCCATGTGTTGGCATTTTCATTATTTTCTCTGGGATACCATCCTCCTCAGTGTATTCATGCTAATTATGCTAGCATTGGTTCAGATACAATGCAAGTTTTATATCCACAGCAATGTATTTGAAGATTGGAGAGGGATCATGTACAGGGCAACAAAAGCTCAAAACGAACCTGTTTTGAGTGTTAAAACTCAAAGTGCTGTTGAGTTTTAGAGGTATTAATTTGACTACAGATAGTGTTGACTTTCAGTCTGTTTTGGATTACATCACAATGTAACACAATGCTAACTGTAAAGTAATGAATAGAGAGAGTTAGCATAACGTTTAAAAGCACAAGTGCCTAAACAGACCACCTGAATACAATTCTGAATGACTCATGCGGTCGAGTGCCTCTGGTTTTTATTAATCTCTCACGTCATCCATGAAACAAGAGGTCAAAATATAGCTGGCCTAGCAGCCAACATGGGCTGTCATTGTTTATAGAAATATGCCCATAATCCTCCATCACTCCCTTGGGGCTCGTATACAGGAACAATACATTCCAGCATGAGAAAGGAGCAATTCCTCCAGCAAAACGTATGGTTTGTATTCCTGGAAGAAAGCTTGCTTGGACACATTAGGTGCTTAAACATCCATTACAAAACAAAGTGAACTGTACTGATGTGTGTCAGGGTCTGTGTTTTTAAACCTAATCAGCGAGAGAAGGCATGGAGAGGTGTTTTAAATATGCTCCTCAGCCAATCATTATCCCACACTGGATACTGACCATCTGATGCAGTTTAAGCTCATTTGAATCAGTGTGCAGAGTTAATATGTGTTATTGTCTTTGGAAGGGATGCTGATTAGTAATCAGGCCTGAGCAGTTTTATATTATACAATCAGAATTAAAGGCAGTCTAAGAGTATTATACAAGGTCCAGTTTTAGATTGGCGAGAACTCAAATTTGCACTATTTTCCTTACCCCAAAATGTCGTCAATCAGACAAGATGTTGAAGCTCACTTCTTTAATTATGCACTGGAGCTATGAGGCTAACAGGTAATGGAAATTAGGGTACCTAAAACAGTCAGTAAATTAGAATATCACGAATATGTGTTCATACATTAACTCAAAAAGGTAAACTGTCATGTTTTATATTCATTACATGTAAAGAGACATTTCAAGCATTTTTACTGTTGTACAGTAAATAATAATAATACAGAATCTCAAATTATTCAAATTTGAGTACATTACTACAACATCTAGAACCTTTTGAGCTTCTATTACAGCTCGGCTTGACCTGCCATCCTTCAAGACATGTGGAAGACTAACATCGAGACTCTTCTCTGTTTTAGCACTCAGGTGCTAAAGTAAACTCCCACTGGTTGTTCTAACAGCAGAGTCCCTCACAGTCTTCACACACAGAATGAAGAGCATCTCTTTGTGGAGCACTTAAGCAGCACTAGTTTAAACACTTATTGTAATGCTGTAAAGCTCTTATATTGTGTATAATTGTGTGTCTTTTCTTCTTTCTAGGTATTAGTAATGGTTTAGTTCTAACAGTGTCTGAACTGAAGAGTAGTTTGGACTCTAATCTGTCTGTACTAGCTGAGATCATTCTCTTAATGCAAACAAAACACTGTTGTACATCACTCTGGATAAGAACATCTGCCAAATGCCATAAACATAAATGAAAACATAACACAAAAGGCTTGAAATACAGTATATCATTTTACTTGTAATGAATATAAAATATGTGACAGTTAACCCTTTAGAATTAAATTATGAACACAAATGACTAATTTTTGGAGATGCTCTAGTAAACACATAAAACAAAGAAACAAAACAGCTGCTATTATCGGTTTTACAGTGTCAGAAAGTACAAGTTGTATTAATTGTATTAATGTTACCTTTACTCTTATATACATACATTCATAACAAAGCACAAACATACCATAAACATGAACATCCCCACACAGACACATACAAACTGACTAATGAAACATGAACACACACACACACAGTCATGGTTACGCCATCTCTGACGTCCGTCAGGCGGGAATCCTTGCTGTGTTTTCTTTGTTTCAGAGCTGGAGTGTTTTCTCTGCGGTTTCGGAGACGAACATTCTGGCCTGTAATGAGCTCCAAATTCATTTGCTGTCTATGCCTCTGTAGCTCAGCCAGCTCAGTCAAGACGGCTGGAAAATACCCTGGAAAACACTCCGACATGCCTGCGCTCTCTCGTGGGGAAGGGGCCTGCAAGGGCGCCATAAGCTGGAGGAAATTAAGTGTGTATCAAATCTCAAGGCTCTGTTTGGGCCTTGATCTCCTTGGTAACTGTGAAACAGCCCCTTTTGCATCTCTGGAAGCTTTCGAGCCTGCACTTACAGACGTATGCTGTGTGTTTCCTGATGACAATTAATAGCATGCTGTAATCACATACATGCACATGTGAGAGGTTCTCAGGAAAGGGCAGGACAGTTTTGGTCAGGCAGGAAAAAGTCCTCATGTCCATCTCCTAGCTGCATGTGCAATAGACTCACTCAGCTCGAAAAGTCATCAAACTTTCATTAAGCTCTCCAAACAGTGCAGTGGCTCACACTCACCTCTGCAAGTCTGATGCACTGACTGCTTCCTCGCTTCCTCTCTGTCCAGTACAGCCACTAACACCCGCCCTGGGGTCACACAGATCAGGTCTCCTGTGGATACCACTTAACACTTTGAAAGCTCTCTGTTAGTTTTATCAGGCCTGTTTGGAAGCAAACCTGAAAATAATTTGCCCAATAAAAATAGATGTAATAACTGTAATTGTGCTTAAACCCACCAGTACCCAAACAAATTCTGTCCAAACTCAAATCAACCCAATGAAATTCTGTCTGACCTGACTGTGACCCAATAAAGTTCTGTCCAAACCAGGGCCGGCGCTCTGTCTACTAGGATCACGTGTGGGGCCCCAAGTGTCCATGGAGACACTACTCTTTTCCAACTGCTGCCAATACATCACTGCCGGGCAGCCAACACACTCAGAGGAAAGTGCAGGATCCCCAGTTCTGATGGATCACCTGGCAGACGCCTGAGCTAGTTGACATTACTTAGTCGTGGTAAGGAGAGAGTGTGATCTTAACTGCCCGGAGAGAGCACGGCCTTAGTTCACTGAGCCACTCAGGGCCTCTCCCATCAAATTTCTATCTGAATCTCACTGTATTCAACTGTCCTCTCTCAGACCCAAACCCAATACATTAGGTCTGAACATGACCACATTATTTGAATCAGACTGAGACACAATAACATTCTGTTTAATTCTCTCCAAACCCAAAGAAAACAATTCTGCTCGTCTAGTAAAATTCTGTCTGAACAAATTTCTTTTTAAACTCAGCAGAAGTGTTATAACACTGTATCCCATTTACCAACCAATCACCTGATTCATGATATTAGAATGAGTTTATTTATCACATATCCAGAAAGAAGCTTTCATTCCATGTTAAGTAAAGCTATAAACATCGGCCAAAGCAAACAAGGCAACAAAGATGAACTAAAAGAATCCTGAACATGAACTGAACCCAACACATATAAAAATTAAGTGAACTCCAAGTGAATTCCAACATTAACAGCTGAATTCAGATGAGCTGTATTCTTTGTGAGCTGGCTACATGCATCCTGTGTTAATAATGGAGCGTCCTCTCTTGGGCTTGGAGTAGATGAAGCAAAAAAAGGAAATGGCCGGCAATCGTCCCATCACGAGGCCAGGAAATAGCTAGGAAGAGAGAATCACACCAAGAGTCAACGGGAACACTGATGCATCTGTAATGAATGCTTTACAGGTAAGCTCATGTATTGAAGACCCCTGAGAGGTTAACAAAGCTAGCAGGATGGACATGATGATGGCATTCCAGAAAGAGCACATTCACAGCATAATGGAACCAGTGCAGTTATGGTATGACGTCTTTTGCTGTGCAGGCAGAACTTGTGGAGTCAGAAAATCCCCCAAGTCTGAAGGAGTGTGATGAAATATTGCAAGGCTGAACGCTCAGAATGACTCCCCCTGTCCCAGAATGAGCCGAGGTTGGGGGATCCGGAGCAGCTGGCAGCACTTCAGCATCAACTGTGGACCACACACACACAGGAGTGTAACACGAGACACAGAGCAAACCAAAACGACCTGACACACACCGCCAGCAGCCATCAATAACAGGAAAGTCACCAAAATCACTTCAACTACACGTCTTCTGCCTGGAATACTCTTAAATATTCAGCTCAACTGAGCCCAGAAATGAATAATAAATAAATATTTGGAGTGAATATTTTTTTAAAGTGCATTAACCCTTTCATTGTACAAGATTTATAAATAACTACCACATGAATGAATGAATGTTACACTTACCGGTATATAGTGCCTTTCTCAAACCTAAGGCCACTTTACAATTAACACACTCAGAGCTCATCAACACACACTGGTGAGAAGTGGCAGCCAATCGCGCACAGCGTACCGGAAACAACCGTCCACCTGGAGGACTGCATCAAGCACCTGGGGGATCACCCAAGACAGAGTACCAACCATATCTGGACATACACACATATATTCATACACACTCAGGTTATTTTTTAGAGTAGCCAATTCACCTGATCGCCATGTTTTTAGACTGTGGGAGGAAAACATGGAAACTCCACCCACATGGGGACTTGAACCCAAGACCTCAGCACTGAGAGGCGAACATGCCAAACACTAAGCCCATATAATATGCTAGTTCGTAAAGTTCGCCTAGCAGACGGCCGGAAGTGCGAGAAAACGTGAAACAGAGGTATAAACAAACCCAAGTGGGTAGCATTTCACACTGTGTGCTAACGAAGTTGACAAACATTTCGAAAATGCACTGGATGCTCCAGAAGGGAAATTACCTGATCCCAGCACTCTAAACTCGTGGCTATCTGAAGACGAGGGAATGAAACTGTGGCCACCAGTGCTTATACAGGACATAGGTTAGTAAAATTTTAACTTCCTATCAACGAAGACTTTTATGTCATTTTAATTAGGCCAATAATATAGCCTAATGTATTATGTTAATATAAATATATTTATTTATATAACCATGTAACCATGTGTAACCATGGCATATACACACATATGAATAAATAAAACAACTGTTAAAAGTTTATATTGTCATGTTGGGTATGTAATGAAATCCTACTGGGCTAGTACTGAGTCTACTGACTGTAACATGCAGCATGCTGTGCAACATGTGGGGCTGGAAATATGATATTTTACTGTCATAACTATCATTAACTTCATTGTCAAGTGTTAAATATGGAAACAAACGAGAAAGTATGCTTGCCTCTTCTGTTAACACAGTAAATATGTAAATAGTTGGGCCTGCAGACTTTAATTTTGACGGTATAAAACAAGTGTGATACATGCGCAGTGTTTGTTTATACCCCTGCAGCAGACGACGCGCATCGTGATCCACTTCCGGTCTACACTTTACGATTCATATAATTCTATACAGTGTTATATATCACAAACTAGAACCAGTCAGAGTCATTTGTGCATTGAAAAGTGTCTTTGACTTGTCATGGACCTATATATCAGTGCAGCTCTGAAAACTATAACTTATATAACTTATAACTATAACTTATAACATATTTTATATTCATTAGACATAAAATGACATATTTCAAACCTTTTTTGCTATAATGGTGATATTTTTTTAATCGTAATTTTCTTAAATTTACTTTCTGGATTTTTGATTTTCATTAGCTATAAGTCCTACTTATCAACATTCAAACAAAAATTGTTTGAAATGTCACTTTACATGTAACGACAGTATACGATTTTGAATTAAATCATGAATACAAATGAACTTTTTTTGTGATGTTTTTGTCTCCTTTACCATCTGCTCCACAGCCATTTTCTGTGCTGCCTTTATTGTTGGATGCACAGCCATAGTTTCTGAGTGACTGTGTGCACACATACTGAACGCAATTCACATCAGTGTGGAAACGCTTATTATTGATCAGACAAATGAAACATGATTGAGAAATATTTAAAGTGATGTAGCCCTTAGAGATGTATCCCCATCAATCCATCCATCCATCCATCATATTATATGCTAATTCTGATCAGGCTTACAATGAGTCCCCTACTCCCTCACCAGGCGCAGGCCAGGGCATTGAGATGTATCCCAAAATGTTAATTTATTAACAATACTAGTTTTTGTGGACTTAATCAGTTTATGAATAAGCAATGTTCTCCTTTCAGTTTTTGTCTTAAACCTTGTGCAGTCTTACTTTGGATATATCTTTTGTCCTAGTTATCGTACTTTGTACAGTTTGGTTATCGTCAACTTTTTTCGGGGAAATTTTGTCCCAGTTATCGTTTATCTGTCTGGTTTTTTCAGCATGCCCACGTGACTTGCCATTAATTTTGCAAAAACAAAGCATCCAACCACGTGTTCATCACTCACCCATACATTTGACACTGATTCTTGCTTTGTTTTTCGTTGAGTGAGCATCACCCTGCACGTTCATCCAAAACATTTCCATTTTCCAGTGTTTTCTGCTGCTTGTTTATTGAGTGCGTCAGAAACAGACCTCTCTGGACACATTTCAGTATGCCAAGAAGAGTATCTGTTCTGTATGTAAAACTATAGTTATTCTATATAAAATTTATTTTTCTTAATATTTTGGAGTGTTTGGAATGAATTAATTGGATTTACATTATTTCTTATGGGAAATATTGCTTCAGTTATCCTTCGTTTCAGTTATCATCACTTTCGACACAAATTAATGATCAAAACTGAGATTTCACTGTACACCTCTTGTTCTAAAGGTCAAAAATTACCCAAAATTTGTGCATGTCTGTTTTATTATTATTATTATTATTATTATTATTATTATTATTATTATTATTATTATTATTATCGATGACAATATGCATATACGTAAGTAAATATCATTTATAGCAAGAAATTTGCACAAAGTAGTTCAGAACAGTTCATTTCAACATAAAAAAGAGATAATTTACGGGTCTCTACTGGCAAGCACAGTGGGTCATTTTGGACCCTTTAGACCACATAAGGGTTAAAAGACTCTAAACAATTGATTTGAAAAATGCTCACATAATGACATAATGACACACTCCAGCAGGATGTGAGTAAAAGCCTGACTGTATCTCCACACTCCTGTAGCACAAGCTGAAAGTCTTAGAGCACCTTCAGATCTCACAGACTGAAGAACAATGGGATTCCTGCAGGGTGACACGAGACGGGGAGTTTAGCTGAGTAGGTCAAATCTAAAAGGAGTCATTCCATTCAGTGGTGATCAAAATAAATGCTATTGTCCATGCTTAGAGGAATTCCATTGTAGCAGCTGTGAAGCACCTGTGTGTCTTTCCCTCATACTTCCAAGCTTAGATAAATCTGCAGATAGCATGTGTCCATATGGAAAACTCTTTGTTCCCTGCAGTAATGTATGATTAGCATGCACTGAGGACATGTAGTTACTGTTCCAGTGCATCACTCAAGTATTCAATATACACATTCTCACTTTATGTGTTACTGTTGATCCTTTTTGATAGTCTGCTTATTGTCTACAGCTTCTTAAGTAGGTTAGGGGTTATACATCCATCCATACATACATCCACCCATCTTCTTAAATGCTTAATCCTGGTCAGGGTTGTGGTGAGTCCCCCTACCTTCTTCACTGGGTACCTGGAACGGCATTATACCAATTTAACTGTAGAGTGCCAATCCATCACTGGACACACACACTTACATACACACTCACCCCAGAGCAGTTTAGAGTACCCATTTTACATGACCTCCATGTTTTTGGATGAAACCTGAGACCCGGAGGAACCCCACGCAGACACGGGGAGAAAATGGAAACTGGGGTTAGTGGTTAAGGTAACACAATTGAGTTGACTTTCATATATTGTCAGTTTAAAAGTAAATTAAATGCAAGGTAAGCATCTGCAAAGCTTCCAAAATGGCCTGTAAAAGGAATTCCATCATTCATCCTTAATGTTTATTATGCAGCATGGAAACGATATGACTTTTATTTAGTTACAATAATGAGCTGATGTCCAAATCTACCCACAGGCTCATAAAGTTCAAGGGGTTAATTTGCAACAAAAGTTGCCTAATGCTTCTTATCAATGATCCAATCCATTCAGTAATTTAGCTTTTGTCTTTAACTCATTACAATTCTGATGAACAATATGTGGACTTCATGGCCAAGCCAGTGTACAAATGCTGGTCCACTCTTTCTTAATTAAAGGTATTCATAGGGAATTTGCCTCCATTTACCACAGTAATAAGCTCTACTGTTCTGGGAAGGGCTCACACTAGCTAGATT
>BRDA01039440.1:814-5814 GCA_036984385.1 Crenuchus spilurus
GAACTCGGATTCCAGTGGTATTTGTTACGATTCGTAATCGTTCTTTCTATATTTCGGGGGCTGAAAGCCATTCCAGGTGACTACCTCATAAAGCTGACTGAGAAAATGCCAAGAAAGCTGCATCTAAGCAAGAGGTGCTTACTGTGAAGAATGTCCAATATAAACATATTCTGGTTTGTTTACTTGTTTGTTTACTAAATAATTACATGTGTTTATTCATAGTTTGGATCACTTTAGTATTAATCTACAATGTGGACATTTTTACATAATGAAGAACCTCTGAATGTCCAGAAGATGTGTCCTTTTGACTGGTACTGTACAGATGTTGGATGATTAGGTCTGCATAACAGACTCCACTCTGACTCATCTCAGAGGTACTGGATGGAGCTCCATCACTCAAGAGAATGCAGTTCCACATCCCAATGCTGGGGGCTTTATATCTTTCTTGCTAATGCTTAGCATTGTTTATGGTGACCTTAGGCTCAAGTTTGGCAGTTCTGCTGTTCTCCTGTGGAGATTACACAAGTTAATTTAGTGCAACCGTGTCAGCAAGGACTGGCCAAACGTAGCTGAAATCACCAGAATCATCACTCATCAACAGGCTGATCAAAGTAAAATATTCTTGTTAAATATTCACTTCTTTTCAATCACTGGAATGTGTGGTTTCAACACAGACAAAATAAAATAACTACATTATTATTATCAGAGGACTTTCCTTGTCAGCTGATGAATTGTGCTTGGATTAAACTGAATTGTGGTGGCTTTTGCATTTTAATTAATCTGTCTTTAGTTAAAGGGGGGCATCAATCACTTTTTATTTTGCTCCTTTATTTTTTTTGGCTCCTTTTTGATTAAAATGTGATTACAGGCCGCAGTGCATGAGGAACTGACAGGGTGCAGATTCCTTCTAATCCGCAGCTGTGATTTTATAAGCAGCTGGGTGCGCTTTTCCAGCCCAGAGCCTGGTTATGCTCTGTGGCCTAATTAGCTTAATAAAAGCAGGCCTGTTTTATATAGAGGCGTCTTTAGAGAGCTGTCTCCAGCCTGTCTGAAAAGCTGCTTTTGGAGGAAGAGCCTTGTGGAGGCTGCTGAAGCTCTGAGGTTCTTCGTCTCCGCGTACAGAGACTCTGATACAGGCTGTCGAGATGTTATCTGCTGGGGGAGGAGCAGGGGGGGATAATGGGGCAGAGTTTACCTGCACTGTTTACCTGTGGTCACTCCAGGGCTAATGAAAGAGACTGGAGTGTCTGACCCCTGCTAAGTGAGCTCTATTACATCCATTACATCTGCAGCCTCTTTGAAGATTGTGGATGAAGATGTTGATGATGATGAGCTAAGTGGGCGGAGTTAAATGTTTCAATTAGCAAATTAGCTTTGTTTCAGTCAAGGAATCACTACCAGTTGACCAAGTTCCATGTCTCTGGGCATTATGGTTTGGTCTGCCCATTTGGTTTCAGGGCAGAGTCAGAATAATAGTAATAATAATAAATTAGAACTAAAATTAAACACATATTTAACAGCAAAACAGCAGTTTACAATGCTTCACTTTGAATGTAAAACATTAAAATAATGAAAGCAAAGTAAAACATTGATAAATATTTGACAAATGATTGACAAAGCAACCAGTAAATCTGCTTATACCCTTACCTGCAGCTGGTCCAGGGCTTATGCAAGAGTGTAGACCAGGTGACCCCTCCTAAGTGACCTCTGCTACATCTGCCCAAGGGTCATCTGGGGAATGAAGTACTGTATGTAATTGATAAACATCTACTTTTTGTGCTCCTTCATTGGAATTTTGTCAAGGGTGACGTGTGAAATTGGACATGGATAAACTTACAATCACTACATTAGTCTTAAACCTTTGGCAATAGTTCCCCAGTTTACAATTTCTGCAATCCTCTGACCTTAAATGCACTCTTAGAAAAAAAAACCATCACTGGCACCATCACAGGTCACTGGGTCAGTACCTTTCCTGTCATTAGACAGGTGTAGCCTCAAGGCTACATCCTCAGTAAATTTACACAGACTTTAAATGGTCATTTTAATTAGATAATATAATTGAATTAGATTGTGTTGTAATGAACTGAAGTTGTAGTGACTCTCTCTGTTCTGACTCCAGACACTTACATTTATTTTACTGTTTAAACACTTCAGTTCTGAAAACATACAGATATGCTCATTTCTCCTGAAAAAGAGAACATAGTGAACATATACATCAGGAGCTTCAGGACCAGGAGGACAAAAGTGTGCCTGTCCAGTACCTTTTTCTGACAGCATATGAACAGTTCACCAGGGTATGTTGGAGTCTTTTCTTCCTGGGGTGCGTTTCCCAAAACGTTCTTAACACTAAGTACTTCGTAACCTCATACTTATGAACATTCTTAAATTTACGAGTGTTTCCCAAAAGCCTTCGTAACCCACGTTGTACTTAAACTCGTTCGTAAATCTACGAGTGGTATAACCCTCTCGTAACTGGCCAAGATGTTCTTAACTTGAAGTTCATGTGCAGTTCTGTCTGAAAAATGAAAGAGGCCGCTGATCATCCTTTGACAAACGCGACACTCAGCACACGCGTGTTTAATACAAACAATTCATGAACATTAATTTTTTTTTTTTTATGTTTATTACGTCAAGTAAATTAGAGCCAGCATCCGTAGTTCAATACTGCACATAGATGTACTTATTGAGTTGAAATTATTATTTTCACGAAATAAAAAACTAAGGTTGCTTAAAGTACAATATATTATTTAATGATATACACATATAAATGACATAAATGCAGTGGGGTTTTTCAGTGTAACAGTCGTAGTAGTAAAATAATATATTGTGTCCCAAGCAATGGTTTCAAATGGGCCTACTAAGCTTGTCAACTCTTAACCAATCAAATTCACTGATTAATCATGGACACGTTACCAAGAGGATTTGCCTATTTATAGGTAAGCTTGGCATGCGATGGACAGCAACTGTAAGTGAAATATTTTTAATTTTTTTGCATGTATGTAGTGTAAATACTTTTTTGATGTTTGGTTTTATATATATTGTTTACATAACGATACTTTAGTGGCTTAATAATGAAGAAATGTACGTAAATTGGTGGTTCAGTTTTCGACTGGCCGAGCCTATTTGACGCAGACACAAGGGCAGAGTCAACTAAGTGCTACTTAGGGACTCGTTCGTAAGTTTAGAAGATAAGAAGGCTTTTGGGAAACAGTCAGAAAAATCGCATTCTTAAAGTTACGTCGTTCTTAAATCACTAAGTTCAACCGCTTTCGGGAAACGCACCCCTGTTTTGTACTAGAGCTATGAGGCTAATGTAGCTAACAAGACATAGAGACTTATAGCCATTATATTACAGTGAGTCGCAACTGCACAATCTGATTGGCTGAGAGACATTGATATTCCATGATAACGGCACTCTGACCAAAGCTCTTTAAGTATTACTCCGCCACATACATGTAACACAACAATGAACCCAACGACCCCTGCTGCTCTTTATCTATGTGAGTGTGCATTTACCCTTTTTATGTATTGTAGTTCATCATATAGTGTCCATAACAACACGAGCATGTCTATTTGGTGGAGCAGCCATGGCCTAAACACTATAGAAGCTGTCCTGGGACTGAGAGGTTGCCAGTTTATTCCTGAATCAGCAGGCAAAATGGGGGAAGGAGGTGAACAACATTTTTCCCTCCATGTACATTCATGGCAGAAGTGCCCTTAAGCAAGGCAACTAACCCCCAAATGCTGCCTGGGTGCTGGTGTGAGTGGTATGTAAGTGTTCACTTTCTTACTTGTGTGTACATGTGAGTGTTCACTACCATGGATGCGGAGTGTTGAGAGGGTCCCAGCCCACTCATAACAGCAAAGGGTGAAGGGATCCCCCAATAAGGGGCCCCCAACCAACCTACCCCAACATTCATTCGCCAATGGCCATGCAGATTGGTAAAAATCAATACATATAGTTTTCTTCTTATTACTATTATTATATATAGAATGTCTTGTGTGCTTTACTTTATGTACATTTTCAAGGCTTTACACTCAGGAAGTGTTATATTGCTAATGTCTTGTCATTCACACAGTTTAATAAAGGCCTTCTCTTATTGGTAGTGTGTGAAATGTGACTGGACTCCTGAAGAGTGGGGAGAGCTGGGAAACAGTGGACTAAGATGCACTGATTGAACTGTCTGAGATGTTTGACTGCCTACAGTAGCTAAAACCCTGACCTCTAGATTACACTTCCTGTTTTGTTTCAGTTAGCAGCCAGCATTAGCATGGAGTGGAAAAAAGAAAACTGATTGAACCTGCACAACCCCTTTACTGTAATAACTTATTCTCATCAACTGAACCCTCTTCTGCCCACAGTAATGCTGTAAGCACTGTTTAGAGGTATATGGCTGACTTAAACATGCACATAAGCTGGATAACGTTTCACCACTCTGCATTCTGACACTATGCTGGTATGCTGGATTGGAGCCTCATGTTTTCTTCAGCCTGGCCATGGTGGGATCCTGGCCATCCACACCGCAGACGAACATGCGTGCGGTTTGCCTTGGCCTGCCCCTGCTGCCCAGGAGAGGCTCCAAGCTAAATATTTTCCCCCTCGGCAGGTCTGCAGTGTTAGCCTGTGGGAAAGTGGTGGAGTTTACAGCAGCAGGAACGTACGGCCTGTTTTCACCCGCTCAGCTACGTTTGTTATCCTAACCTCAACATGCTACAGTACCTTCTCACTTTCTATCTCGAGCTCACTTTCTCTTTCTCACTCTCTTTCTGACTTTCTCTTTTCACTTTCTCCATTTCTCACTTTATCTCTCTCCACCTTTTTACTTGCTCTTTCTCTCCTTTAACTTTGTTTCTTACTTCTTATCTCATTCTCTACATCTCGGTTTTTCTCCATTTTCTCCATCTTAGTTATAACATTTCTGTTTCTGTCTTTCTTTTTCTCTTCTTTCTCTTCTCATCTTATTGCTCACTTTCTTACATATGTTCTCTCTCTTGCTCTC
>BRDA01039440.1:8314-18183 GCA_036984385.1 Crenuchus spilurus
GCACAGACAACAAGAATTTGTGGGAGATCTTGCAGCCACACTTGTTCCTTGTTCCACACTGTTCATAGATAATGTAGTGTTCAAAAGTGAGATCACATTGAAAATCTGACATTTTTATACTTTTTAAGTAAAGAAAAGTAAATGAAAGTCTATTGAAGTGCCTGTTCTATTTGTAGGTTACTGTTTAAAAGACAAAAATGTGATATTGAGGCCCTGAGTGGCTCAGCAGGCTAAGACGCTGACACTATGACCAGAGGATCGCGAGTTTGAATCCCGGTCATGCTGTTTACCATCAACAGTCGGGGCCCAAGAGATCAAAAATTGGCAGTGCTCTCTCTGGGTGGATAGATGGTGCTCTTTGTCCCTATCACTCACACTGCAATGTCTGCTGGCTCAGATGTCTACTGATTGGTCCATTCAGAGCTGGGAATCCTGCGCTTCCCTCTGAGCACGTTGGCTCCCCAGTGACGGTGTATCAGCGGTAGTTAGAAAAGAGGTGGTGGCCACATCACACGCAATGGAGGAGTCTTGTGCTTGTCTTCACCCTCCTAGAGTCAGGAACATTGCAAAAGTGATGGGGAGAGTCCTAACAGATGGGATGGGTTATTTGGCTACTACTACACTGGGAAGAGGAGAAAATTGGCAAAAATAAAAAAAGAAAGAAAATGTGATATTGATCATGTTGTTTGTAGTTAAAGGCCATGATTTCTTTGACTATGATCTCTTCCACTGAAGCTTGAATTCAGACAACTCATAAGAGGCTTGTGTAGATCTTTACGGTCCAGACAGTGAAAAAGCAGAAGAGAAAGAGCATCAATGCCTTTGATCTGTAGTGTTAAAATATTTTTGAGAATGTGTGTGCATCTGCACCTCTAACTGGAAGCCGAAATAACCAAACTGAATCCGTCTTTTTTTAAAATACTGTATATACTATGAGAACCAGTTAATTGGAAATCCCTGTCATCCTGGAATAGTTGAAGGTAAGAAAGGAAAGAAGCCCGCCAGCAACAAGATGGATGGGCACAATCAGAGAAATCATGAACAAGCTATTAAAAAGCCTGAAGACCCAAACAGAAGGCAGGATGTTCTGGAAAAAAACACTATTCATATGGTGGCCAGGAGTTGGAATCAACTTAATGGGACTTAAGAGAGGTTGTTTAAGCTCATCAACTCGTAACCATTTTTGGAGTGCATCCTATCATTACCAAGGAGGTGGGGTGGGGGGTGTTTAAAGGTTCAGTAAGGTTCTTACTTTACACTTATGCTGATATTTTGTAATGAAACATTTTCTATTAAATTAGATGCAAAATAGAAACATTTTCAAATGTCACACACATATATTCTAATGTTTGTTATTAAAGTTACTAATGTTTTTCCTGCTCGTAGAATTTATCATCCAGATGTTTTGTTACAGTAGCAACAATATGATTACTGTGACCTTCCCACCTGATGCGGCATCTCAGGCCACACCCCTCTGCTTCTTGTGTGTGTCTGTTGCGAGTTGGGGCCTATGTTCATGCCATGTTCACGCACCAGTCACGTCATGCCTTATCATGTTCATTATAATACAATTATTTTAAAGCTTCCAGTTTGTCACAGTTTGTGTCATTGAGTATCAAGAATGTATGTCAACCAAGTTATGTTCATCGTCACAGCACGTTAGTGTGTTTCCATGTCTAGTTCTGTAATCATTCACAGCCACATGTTTTGTTCTCCCAGCTGTTGTCCTTTCTCAAACTGCACCCACAATCTAACAAATACACAAGGTTAACATATTCTATGACACAATTCCATTTGGATTCATGTAAACTGAAGAATCCATCATTGGATTGATATTGCTGAGCATTGTAAGAATCTCTGCATATTGACAGTGATGTATTGAGTCTTGTTTTTATTTGTGAAGTGCATAAAAGCATATTTTCATTAACTGGAACATGAAAGAAGTGAAGCTACCACTGCTAGCAGACATAGATGAATCATGCCATGAAGTGTCCAATCATACTGTATTGTCCCTGTGTTCAAACACTTTATTTCAGTCCGATGCCTGTCATTTCCCAGCTAGCCCTGCAGTTTTCCTCTGCTTTAATATCACTATTTAGACCCAACAGGGGGAAAACTCTAATAGCCTCTGATCTTTCAGTTCCGCCTCTTTAAACAGAGCACATTAGGCTTGCGTGAAGAGCATAATTACATGTCTAATTACATGTCTATACCTGACAAAAAGTGTGGCAGAGAGAGAGAGAGAGAGAGAGAGAGAGAGCTTTCAAAGCCCACCAATGTCGAGTCAACACTTAGTGGTGCAGACTGTTCAAACTGACAGTGTCTTACTGCAGCAGATGAACTGAATGGAAATGTTTGCTCTGCGCTTACTTTTGAAAATGTAAGAAGAAAAGCCGTCTTGTTGTCAGACGTTACAGTAATTACACACTCTATTCTTTAGAATGAAGCAGACACGAACTTAAAGAGGACTTGAGAATGACTGGAGAATGACAAACACTGACATTGATGAGAAGACGAGGCCTAAACTCCACTAATGAAAGCCCCAATCAGAAAAAGCGCCACGGCTGTGCAGGGACCAGCTCAAAGTTTACTAACAGAAGGCTTGGTAAACATTCATAATTACACATTTTAGTGGGTGCAGTCTTGTAGTGTTTTCATTCCCCAAAGGCCTCTGTTGTTGCGGTCCCAAACACTGACCCAATCAGCAATTTCTGATTAGGGCTTTAACCTACGACTCAGTCTGCACCGCTCTGAATGAAGATGAATGTGCTTTTGGTAGATAACCTGTTTAGCCTGTATAATTGCCACTGCTGAACCCCACTGTATAAGTCATTTGCTTTTGGACTGATGATTTGGTTTATTTAATTCTTTCCTAAGTGTTCTTTATATATACAGGATATACAGCTCGGCTTGTCTTTTTGGCCTGCTGATAAACTTCAAGGTAAACACGTCTGGAAAAGACAAGCTAACCAACACAACAGCTTATCCTCTGCCATTTTAATTTGCGATTGCTGCCTGCATTTAAGCAACTGCTTGGGTTCTTGTGACATTTTTAAGTAAGTGACATTCTGTCATTTGAACATCTTTGAATACACAATACAGAGTTGTATGCTAAACAGCATGGAGACAAGAACTGAAAGGCACCGTGCAATATTTTGGGCATTTCTAAAGCTAGTAATCCACAAATCAGTCCATATTCTCTCTGTTCAGGTCAATAGTAGTAGAACCAGTACTGTTTCACAGCCAGGACATCAAGTGTACTCTACAGGACCGGAGGTTCCAAAGCCAGCTTTATTTAACACATTCAAACTCCACTGGGACTTTCAGAGCCATTATTAGCTCAGCTAGTAGTGTTGGGATGTAGATTAGTCAGTCTTAAGTTAACTTAAGTTAAGTTAAGCTAAGTTAACTTGCACGTGTTTGAGTGTGTGTGTGTTTTATGACTCTGCAGTGTGGTTAAGTGAATGAAGAAGATTAAAGGAAAGTAGCATAATAGCATCTGAAGTTCTCTATTAGAATGCAAATCTAGTTAAATGCTGGTTGTCCAATGTTTGGCATATGAGGAGAGCAACAAGGGAGGCTTGTTATGTCAGTTTAAGACATATTTTGGCCTCTAAAGCCACTAACTAACTTATGTGCTTATTTCATTTATAGAACAATCAAAGCCTCTCACCTGACAGCAACAATGCTACCATATCTTATCCAATCCCACATCATCATCTCATTCTGTCTTATGGCATCCAAGCCTTAACATATCACCTCTAACTCATCCCTTCCCATCATACCACATCCCATCTAATTCCAGCCCATTAAAACAGATCCTATCTCAACTGCACCCCTGCGCAGGGGCATGGTAGTGGGGGGAAAAGTGGGACTGAGTTACCAGGGTCCCAAGTGGGGCGAAGGCCCTTGAGGAGTCTGGAATTTTATTTTTCTTTAAATATTAAATAAATAATATTTGATAATAGGGGCGAGGGGCCCTGGGCACTGCTTGTCCATAGGATCCAGAATTTAGTGCCCTGCCCCTGCGTACACCATTCCACCCCATCATATTCTAAACTACCCACTCTCTGTGACTTTATCCTGTCTGTTATCAACTGATCACACTCAATCCTGCTCTATTTTACCTCCTTCACATTCAATTTGATTCCGTTATATTCCATCCCAACCCATTTGATCTCATCTCTTTTCATGAAACTCAATCCTACCCCCATTTTACAATATTTTACCCAATTCTTTCACTGTTGTGCTCCTTCCCACCAAATTCTACCTCATCCTGACCCTTACTACCAATTCTACCCCATCACATCTCTCCATTATCCTACTCCCTCTTAACCACCATCAATCCTCATAATGTATCCGGAATTCAGATAGAGTAACTTATTTACACAGCAAACAGTAGTGTTTTAATGTAACTCTAACCCTCTTTAGAGTTTCACAGATCACAGTAAAACCAAGCAGTAAAACAGCTAACAGCAGCCTGTACCAGAGTAAATGCACCTGTAACTGCAACACAACTCCAGCTAATCTCTGTTCATCCCTCAGACTGTTCAATTCAGAGAAGTGCCACAGCTCCTCTAAAAGAGGACGCAACTCTAATAAACTACGGGGACAAAGTAGAGCGATCTTTATTGCCTTTCTAAATGGGCCATTGAAACTCATACCTGGAGGTTAAACAAAGATCTGTCAATGGTTCACAATTTGAATGTCCTCTGAATCTTCAGTTTTAATGTCCTCCATTAAAAATGAAGATTCATAACTGGTTCTTGGCTTGAATGAATGAGCATTACATTACATGGAGTTTTTCTAAACTTTAATAAGGTTCTTCACACAATTAAGAGTGAGAAATAAAAAAAAATCATTTACAGAAATGGTTCCAAAGGATTTTTAGCACCTGTATTTAAAGAATGTATGATCAGAAGTTACGCCTCATTCATGCTTTTCTATCCATCATCTGATGTATTTGAGCGCAGAGTGGTCCTTGCGTAACTGTCAAAACAGCAAAGCAGGCCTCCGGTAAGCACATGAATGGTTTATCCACTGATGCAGCACGACAGCTTAAACACAACATCCAGCAGCCTGCAGTCCATCAAACTTTTCAGAACGCAAAGAAGTCCTTTCATTCATTAACTCTCTGGATGCATATAAATATCACCTCTTAGAAAAACAAGCCTGACATGAATAGCAAGCAACAATCTCCAGAGTGGCTGGAGGAAGAATGGAGGCGCATGTTGAAGCATTGGTTTGGTAATTCCTGTAAAAACCTTGTGAACACACCCCATTCACAGACCTTGAGCGCGCTGACATTGATGCATGCTGGGAAGGATTGTTTTGACCCTAATACAACTACACTTCTCACTATACAAGCCATAACCACAACTCAAATATCTCTTCACTCTACCAGGCTGGAAAACTGTTGGCTTGGCTCAGGCCTAAAACTGTAATTTGAGGCAGAAATGGTATTTACAGTTGATGATGGTTGCAGGCAGACAGAAAAGCAGCCCTTCCAGACTTCATTAACAGTTGTGTGGTACGTGGCGGTTTGACCAACATGATGGGCATGTTTGTGGCCAATCTGCATGTGTACCGGGTGAATCAATGAGCCAGAAGCTGCTTGTGCCCTCAATCTGCCCCCAACACACAACAGGGTTTGAATGGCTTCACTAGAGGCCCTAAACACCAGCTTCTTCTTCAAGAAAGATGCACCTGGACACATAAGTTATATAAGTACATACATGGGAATCACATATCTATCCTGTTATATGAAATATGTACACAGCCATAGCAGAATATCTTGACTACATACCTAACAGTGGGAATAACCTGCCTTGGCAAAGTTTCTTTCAGATTGTGTGGTTGTGGGTAAGCACAGTGAGCCTAGTGATCAAAGTCTTCCCAGATGTGCTCCAGTGGATTGAGATTAGGGCAAGTTAGCAGCCCAGGATGGCACCAAAGTCACTGTTGTGCTCCTAAAACCAAACATTAACAGGTACCATTGCTGTCAAAGAATAATGTCAACATGTACAGGTGCAGATGATCACTTAGGATTGTAGGATTGAAGTACACATTGGCATTCAGAGATTACTGCAGTGGTATTAGTGGTCCAAGATCATGCCAGGAAAACATTCCCCTGACATGTACACAGCCATCACAACCTTGCATTTTGTCCACAGTTACCTCATTGATTCATCCTAAAATTAAATTTTTTCTAATCCTCCAGTGGCCACTGACTGTACTCCTGTGTAAACCTGGAGCCCTAATTAACCATGGCCCAGCCATAACAATGTTCAATCTGTGGTGATTCCTGACACTTTCCATGTTTCTCCTGTGTTCATTATAAAACTTTATTTACTTTCAGTGTCACATAATGTAAATATATTTTATGCAATTCTGGAGCATTTATATTGATCTAATTATCATAAAATGTTCCTGAGTGTAAAGGACGTCTGCTGAGCTCAAATTATGCAGAATAATAGATACTTTTTTGGTTTGGACAGTGATTTATATTATACAGAATTCATCAGTAATATGCATAATCATAGCCATATAGTTTCACTTCATTTTTTGTTTGAATCCTATATATTACAGGGGACAGTCATGGTCTAGTGGTAAGGATCTGGTCTTGTGACCAGAAGGTCGCTGGTTCGATCCCCAGACAGGACATGACTGAAGTGCCCTTGAGCAAGACACCTAACCCCATAACTGCCCCCCGGGCGCCGGTGGATAAAGGCTGCCCACTGCTTTGGGCACAAATTCTCACAGCCTAGTGTGTGTGTGTGTGTGTGTGTGTGTGTGTGTGTGTTTCACTGCACGAATGGGTTAAATGCGGAGGTCAAATTCCGTTGTGTGAAAAATCACATTGGCTAAATTGGTTGATCTTAATCTTATTAATTATTATTGTAAATTATAATTATTAATTTGGTGAGAGTAATGTTACACATTTTCAGAGAAACATATTTAATTGTGTTAATATTATTATTATTATTATTATTATTATTATTTAGAATTTATGTCTAATAGAGGATGTCCAGTGCAATCTGTGCAGTAACAACTGAGCTATGTTTCACAGAATGGACAGTGAGTGGACACAGTGTTGTCCAAAACTGTGTGTCAGCTGTGTATGAACCAGTTGTATCAGCACAACACATACTAATGCACCACCACCACATCAGTGTCACAGAATGCAGTGCTGAGGATGATTCACCATCCAAATAATATCTGCTCTGTGGGGTATACAGAGAAACAGATAGACTACTGTCTGTAACAGTAGAACTACAAAATGCACCTGTACAGTCAGTTGAGTGTAGATACATGGAGGTGGTTTTAATGTTACGTGAATATGGGCTTCTTCCTGTGAGATGTTTCCTTTTGGAGAATTTAAGAAGTCTTAAGTGCAGCAGCTGAGACATGCACTGTGGATAAAAAAGACACATATCAGGTTGTGACTTGCAGGTCTTCCCTGCAGCATAACAGCACAGGAAGAAAAATGAGCGGTGTTCTTAATATGTCTTGATTGCAAGGTGGATTTACGGGTCACCGCAAGATTAGCAGACAAGCATTAAAGCACAAGCAAAGGAAAAACAGAACCAACACTACAACAGTAACTAATACAACAGCACAAGAACACTGACAACATATGATTCATACCGTTTCCTCAATCACTTAGCCAAAATCTTTCTGACATTACATTTATTTATCTGTTCCTCCTAGTGTTATTCGTAGAGAAGCTGAAACCCACCAAAAAATCTGTAGATGAAAGTGACTTCAGTGACATGTTTGGTAAAGTTTGCTGCTTTAGTTTTTGTACTCAAGCTTTGAAGCTAATGTAGCTAAATAATGGCTGCTAATGTACACAAACTAGCATTGCACAAGCTGCACATCAAAACCATCGTAAACATGCCTGAAACTGTTAAGTAATCTGCTTTTGTGGTTTCTGACATGGACAAACATGCGTCACTTAGCTAAAAACAGTAATAGCTACAATAAATTTTGTCTGTAAACTGTAAAAATGCCAGCTAGCAAGTATTGGAAGCTAATTATAAAATAATTTAATGTATTCATACATTTACATTTTCGTGCTGTCACACAATTCATATATTTAAGGACTTTCTGTTGAGTGCTTAATCTTGATTAATTGTAATTAAATATATGGTCAAATCTGAGACTTAATAAAGACTTTCTGAATTTTAAAGCTAAATATAGTGGGTAAAATACACGTCTATATGTGAATATTACTGACATTTATCTTCTTAGCTGCAGAAATTTTCACCAAAGTTTTTGTACTGACAATAACATTCATTTTAATTAACCCATTTCTGTTCCTTTCAGTAATCACAGGAGATTTTCCTCATGTCTACAAACCAGCAGTTTAGCTGTAGACTGAGCTGCACCTCCAGATCCAGTGGCAATTTCAGCCATTTAATCTGTACTGCTCCTTTATGGAGTGTGTAATCTCTGTTGTTGCTGAATTAATGTTGCATGCAGTGAACATGATCTAACAATGCTGCAAATGTATTGATTTTTACTGTGAACAGAGTCATCATCATTGGTATAAACATAAATATAATTAGCTTTGTTCACATTAAAATATTATTTACATTAACATTAATAGTCGGTTCACTTAATAAAATTACATAGAACAAGTAAAAATAACAAGTGACATTTTTCTCATAAGCTACAGCATTCTCAAAATAAAAAATATTTCGTATTTAAAGTAGATTTAAGGTGGTTAATTTTTGCAGCGTCCACTGTTTTTAGATGTTTTAGGCATGTGGTTTGCATGATGCTAATTGATATTAGCTTCCATTACTTTTAAGTTCACTTCTAGTAGCGTTTACATTGTTCAGGCTTGATACAATTGGAGAAAGCGGAAAATTCAGTACATTTGATTTATAGCTTAAACGAGAACAAGGATGAAAAGAAACCTCTGTGTGTGTGTGTGTGTGTGTGTGTGTGTGGCACCTAGAAATGTTCCTGCTGAGTTTCCTGCTCAGCCTGCCTGCAAGTGTGTTGTGATTATGAAGCCTTTGCAAATATGTACCTACACTGCCAGTGACTCACTCAGCAAACACTCAGCAGCCACCTCTCTCTCTCTCTCTCTCTATAGAGAGAGAGAGAGAGAGAGAGTGGTTCCCATCAAAAGATGTGGAGGAATGCACCAGTGATGGGGAAATATTTCTAGAGTTCAAGCTTGCTTAAGTGCCTCTCCTGTGTGTGTGCGTGTGTGTGTGTGTGTATGTGTGTACATGTTTTTTTTTTCTTCTTCCCTATCGATTGTACTTCAGATGGAAACCAAAACAAACCCTGTGTTACTGGGCAACAGGTCTGCTGTCTGAGGGCCTGATGTGGTCATGGTGTGTCTTGGCAGAATTGATTGGGATTTGATTGTTTTACTGCCAGACAAGACTTGTAATGATTTTACAATTGCAAAGTTGAGTAACATGATTCTGACTCACTGCAGCAAAAACAGCAGCAAGTTTCTCTTTTTTTCAAATCACCTTTTCACTGTGAAAAAGTATATTTCCAAATATTTAAACTCATGGTTACATTATCGATTGCGTTCAAATCAGAATAATGTTCACATTTTAATTTCAGTGCATTTCAGTATGTTTACATGTTTTTCTTTAGTTTACAAAATGAAAAAGAACATGTGTCTATATTTCCAATTTATTTTCCATCAAGTCAAAATGCCAGATGACTTTTACTGTCTTTAAATTTATGGGAACCAATGCATTTTTCCAATAATGTTGAAATGTACTTTGCAATGTTTTGTTCTTGTTGCAGGAAGGCTGAGTGGTGGTTGAAAAACTGATTCAAAACAGGAAGTTCCAATGCAAAGATATTTATTATCTCCCATGTGCCATAGTGTG
>BRDA01039441.1:0-15147 GCA_036984385.1 Crenuchus spilurus
TGGATGAAGATGATGACCACTGAGCAAGTCTATGAGATGCTAGAACTCAAAAGGAGTTACTGATGTAGGGTTAAATCACACAAGTTACGTTACTTCGGTCATGTGATGAGGCAGCACATGAGAGCATTGAAGGAAGCGTTATGACTGGACTTGTGGAGGGAGTCCGAAGACGTGGAAGACCAAGAATAACCTGGATTGATAACATCAAGACGTGGACTGGATTATCAGGTGGTAGCCTGCTACAAGGAACCAGAGACAGATGGCATTGAGAGAAGTGACTCGTCTGTGCAGCCTACCATCGCGAAACGATGATGGCGTATGACATGACATGACAATATTGATAAAGTGGAAACTATAGAATCAAATATTACATTTGCTTTTATAGTCATGACAATCTACATTAGTCAACTGAAATTAAAGCTAAATGTGTTGTAGATATTGTTTTTTAAATTACATTGTTATAATATTATTTTAATATAATATAATAATATGTAATAAAATCTGTAATTTTTAGAGACGTTTTATAACAATTTTGTTTTTGTTTTATATTCAGCTCTACCAATAATAATAAATTATATAATTAATAGATCACATCTCTATGTTAGTTGAACGTCAATGTTTATTTTTATGTTTATTCTGAAACGTTTGCTGCTAGATGACGTCATCAGCGCGCGCCGTGGTCAGATGTAAACACGTGTGTAGACTTCAGTGTGTTTGGAGTTTCAGACCAACAGGAGAGCTGTCCGACTGCAGTGACCTCAGGTAACTACACACTCCAGCTGTGAGTGTGTGAGTGAGTGAGTGAGAGACAGAGAGAGACAGAGCGAGAGAGAGAGAGAGAGAGAGAGAGAGAGAGAGAGAGACAGACCGACCGACCGACCGACCCTACCATAGGGTATAAACACACTTCAGCTTCTGACTTACTCAGAGTCACTTCTGACTCTACGAGGCAGTTTTTTCTGATTCTCGTGTCTTTACATGTGGACTCTTCTTCACACCTGACGTTCAGGTTCCGGTTGTGTTTAATAAACAGGTTTAAGTAAGCTGGTTATTGTGAGTAAAGGTTCAGGATGTTGGGTCAGTATGTATTACCTGTGTAAGTTTAAAATGACGTAATAATTGAGGCAGACTTAAGCGGGGGTAAATAGAAGTGACCAACATGTGATACCTGTGCAGGAGTTGTGGCTGTAATAAGCACATTGCCATATTTAGGACAGATAAACTTCCTTAAGACATGGGTGCTTCTCCTGACAGGGCTACCAGATTTGGCACAACACACTCTTGAGTATAGCTTGTTGATAGTTAGCCTAGCTGTTGTACTGACCACAGCAGTCTTTTTCTCTTCTTATAAGTTTTATAGCGTTTCAGTAAAATAAAATAAAAACATTTTCTTTGGTTCTATAAACCTCTCACATTTCTCCCAAATTCCAAACACAAATATTGTCATTTTCCAGCTTTTAATTAATTACAGAAAATAAACAACCGGTGAAAAGATGTAAAGCTGTCATATTTCCATGTAAAGAACACAAATTCATGTTCATTTAAAAGCAGCACAAACTTTGTTTTAACTTAGGAAGAGTTTAGAAATTAGTTTTATGTGGAATAAATCACGTGTTCATACTGTTCACCAGACTTTCTTATTACTGTTGACTTTATATCTCCTCCACACACACACACACACACACACATATATTTGAACAGTATATGGGTTTGATTCTCAGGCACATACTGGATGTTGCTTTAGATAAAATGGTCTAGTAAATAAATCAGTGTAATTTGATGTGTTTTCCTTCTCTCACCTTTATCCCAGCAGGTTTAGGTGAGCTCTGATCACTGGCATGGCCCGCAGGTGGGATGGGGGTCATGGGGCCCCTGTGCTGTGTGTTGGGGCTGCAGGTGGAGCTGAGGGTTTGCTGGCCTCTGGAGCTGAAGCAGGTGAAGTGACTGTGTGGACTCAGGAAGGGCTCCCTCTCGCTCAGCTGCATCTAAACAGTCAGGAAGACGTCACATGTACAGCTTTTTCTCCGTCAGCCCCCGGCCTCCTCTATGTGTCTCATGGAGAGACGGTTAGTATACTGGACCCTCGAAAGCTCACAGGACCAATAGAAGAACTGCAGAACATCGGAGAGGATGAGATCAATTCACTGTCCGTGAACGAGACCGGTGCATGCCTGGCCCTCGCCGATGACTCGGGGGCCGTGAGGGTGGTGGACCTGCAGACGAGCAAAGTCAGCCGGACGCTGCGCAAGCACACAAACATCTGCTCTTCTGTAGCCTTTCGGCCTCAAAGACCACAGAGCCTCGTGTCTGCAGGACTAGATATGCAGGTCCGTGTTATAGGTCTGCTGTGTTTCACAATGTAGTTTGACTTGCCGTGTTTGTTTTGGCCCACAGAGGGCGCTGTCTGCTGCTGTTTACTGTGGAAAGGAAACTTAGTGTTGCCCTCTGGTGGCTAAACTGTAGTAAAGGTCCTGTGTTGTATTATATATAATAACCAGGACGCTGTCAGAGGCTTTTAAGGAATAATCTGCTGTTTTGTTTATTTAAAAAGAAGAGATCTGCATCATATTTAGCTTCTATTGTGTCTCCATTATTGAATAAATTGCTTATTGGACAGCATAATGATCAGTTGAGTCAACTATTTCTTTTATTCATTAAACTGATGATAATCATGTGATCGTTACTTTTTGGATTTGCACTCACGCCTCTCTGCTGCTCCTTCAGGTGATGCTGTGGAACCTGCAGAAAGCTCGGCCGGTGTGGACGTACAGTCTGCAGGAGACGGCCGAGGAGGAAGGAGAGAGTCAGCAGAGAGCGGGTCAGCTCTTTAACCCCCCGCTTGCACACTGTATCAGCGTGGCATCTTGTGGGAACGTGGTGGCGTGTGCCGCTGAGGATGGTCGCGTGCATCTCATGCGGGTGGGCTCAGGATCCAGGCATGAGCAGCAAGGAGCCATAAAGGCTCACAGCCAGGGAGCGTCCCAGACTCACTTCCTTCACTTCTTAGCCCACCCTTACTGGCTCACCACGGGGGGTAACGATGGAGTGGTGGCACTGTGGGACTTGAGCGAAGACCCCGTCGTAGCTGGGGAGGGGAAGGCTCAGGGGTCAAGGGTTAAAGCAACAGCCCATCGGAGGAAGCCCAAAAGCAAAGCCAAGGCTAAGCTACAGAGCCGTGGAGATGAAGCTGATGGAGAAAAGGATGAAGAGGGACTTTCAGAGGAGGCTAGTAGTGCTGACCCAGATCAGGAGAAATGCACAAAAACTGGACCCAAAGTAAAGTTTGAGCACGGGGACAAGGTGAACTGGGTGTGTCCGGCCGTGCTCAAGGGCCAGCCGAGTCTGCTGGTGGCAGACCAAAGCTCCAGCATCTCTGTGTACTGCCTCGCCGGCCTGTAGCAGCTTTCACTTCTTGACTTTTATTTATTTTTGTGTGTAAAATAGGCAGAGAAGTGTGGGGGCCAATATGGCCGTCTGTTATAATGATGGTATGATGCTCATTTGAATATTTAAGTGTTTATAGTTTGGTATTTAAACTTCAGTTCACAGCATTGAAGGTTTACAGCTTTAACACAACTGAATTTATAGATCATAGAGTCTGGACAACCAGCAGAAAGCTTCTCAAATAAAACAGAATTGACAGTAATGCCAACATCCAGCCAAAGCCTGCCGTTATGCTTCATGTGTACAGAAAGTTTAAAGACATTATTGGGTAACAATTTTGTTTTTATTACAATTTTTAGCAACCAGTTAACCCACCCATTCTCTAAGACTCCCATAATCACCAGCCAGCCTGCTCAGAGGAAAACAGGATCCCCGGCTCTGATACATCAGCTAACAGACACCTGAGCCAGCCCGTCACAGTGGGAGTGAAGGGTAAAGAGTGCCATCTACCCCCCCAGAGAGAGCACGGCCAGTTTAACTCTCTCACAGCTCCGGCTGCTGACGACGAAGCATCATAACCTGGAATTCAAACTGTCTGAGATTTATTTTAAGTCTGAGCTCAAAATGTAATTAAATTCTCTGTATTTGATGTGTTTAGAGCACGTGTCAAAGTCCAGTCCTGGAGGGCCGGATTCCTGCAGAGTTTGGTGATCTTCCTGATCAAACACACCTGATTCAGCTCAGCAGGTGATGAGCAGGATTAATTGTAGTGTCAGAGCAGAGAAATCACCAAACTGCAGGAATCCGGCCTCCAGGACGACTGACACCCCTGCTTTAGAGTATCTGCAGGGCTCCTCTTATATACACAGGATTCAGCTCCAGTCACACTCTCAGTGATAATGAAAACCTGGAGCCATTGAGATGATGTGGTGATTATTTCTTTATAAGGTGTGGCCACAAATTACTGTACTGAAGCCCCAACACCAGACTTCCAGTCCGAGTTAAGTTTCTTGTGGCCTCAATATAATAATTTGTGGCTGTTAAGTCCACTTTACTGACGAGACGCACAGACAGCAGGTTTTATTCACGCCGTCATTTCCACAAACGTCTCCCAGAGGCTGATCATCACATGTTTCTATTGTGGTCATTACACTCTTAATAACAGAGACAACCAGCTGGTTAAGAACCTCCCAGACAGCAGCATCACAAACAGTCATTTATTTACAGGCTGCAAAGGTTCAACGCTGCTGCTTAAGCAGAACTACAGTGTCGGCTCTCTCAGACCTGCAGCACAAAGCAAAAAACAACATAAAGCTCAGAGACTGTCCCTCAACATCTGCAGAAAAATAAATCACATCTGGAAGAGATTCTTCTTAATCTTGTGTTCATCTGAAACAAACTCAGACAGGCCGTCCAGTTTGGTGGTCGGGCACTAATGCAGACTCCTGCAGGATGATGAGAAGAAACAATACTGACTAGAAACCAAATAAAGCATTTCAACGTCTTTAGGAAGTATTACACAAAGCAGGACTTCCAAGTGAAGCCTGACTGTCCTGCTTTGTGAACACAGCCCTGATGGAGTTGTCCGATGGGATACAGTATGGACCACAGACCCGGATCGGTCCCTCTCACAGCTTAGCCAGACTCTTCTCCAAAGCCTCAATATCACCGTCGCTGTCTTCTCCTTTGTGCCCACGGGCACTGCTCTCAACAAAGTCCACTCGCACTGGCAGCTGAGAGAACTCAAAGTCCTTCCCCTTCTTGCCCAGGTGCATGGCAGTGCCCACAGAGCCATCCTGAGAGGTGAGAGCTGCAGAGCGAGTCATCCTTAGTGTGTTCCTGTGGGGGCAAAATCACAAATTAGCCCTTTAAAGATGTTTTCCAGGAATATGTTGAAGGAATGGATGGAAAATCTACACAAAATTCCCTCCACATCCTAAACATTACTCATTAAGACATGGCTGGTGCTTCATTTTGCACTGGAATTACAATGCTAATGTAGCTAAAACATAATTAGCCAGGCTAACCTCAAACACCTGAGATCATCTCCTCCTATAACTCTGTTTAGAGGCTCCTGACGTCCTTTTTAAACATAAATACACTAAAGTGTCTGAATGTGTGGCATCCAGTGTATAACAGCCTCCAAAGTGCCCCGGACACCACATTACTGGACCTGGTTTTGTGGAAGCAGACACCCCGGTCGCTCTTCTCTCAAACACAATGAAAGTAAGTGCAGTAAAGACTCACAGCTCTTTCTCCAGCTGCTGCTGAATCAGTTTGGCTGACTTTGCCATGGTGATGTCTACAGGAGAGAAAACGGAGAGGATACATCAGTCTGAGCTACTGCAGCTAGTTCTGTTTGTCCTCCTGGGTCCTGACTTCTAATCCAGGCCAATCATGCAGTCACTGTTTATAGGAAAACGCTGTATTAATGACATCACTGTAGAAACAAAACCTTTTTCCATGTTTACGTCGTTTCAGACGGCCAGTTTACTGAACATCATCAGAAAAACAATCGCAGGCTAACATTTTCATTTTTTTATTCATCAATAATGTACCGAGAGCCTAGACTTAGTCCCATTCACTTTAATGATCAGACCTTTAGGTTGTTTTATTGATTATATCACTGTCTGCATTCACATCACTTACACACACAGCAGCTGCTGGTTTCACTGGTACGCTGACACTGTTTGATGTAAACAGGTTTCTGTGAGAACTTGACTTCATACCTTGTTTATTGCACACAATCAGCAGAGCCGGCGCGTTTCTGATCACCACGCTGTCCGTCAGCAGGGAGTAGAGAAACTCCGCCACATCCTTCACCTCCTTCTGGAAGAGTGCGCTGTCCACCACGAACACAATCGCTCTACGTTCATGAAGAGAGCAGTCAGACATACATAACCCTTAAAAAGCAGACTGTGCTACTGAACACTGTACTACTGAACACTGCATATCCCACAGATCTACAGCAGCTCCTGACCACCGGACAAAGACAAACACGGAGGGGAATGTGTTTATCTTTCATTTTCTTATGATGTGTAACAGCTCAATCAGAGGCTAAAGCCTGACTCATTTCTCTTCTCAAACTACATCATCATCCCGGCTGTCAATCACTCACAACCTGGAAGACAAAGTGTGAGAAACTTTACATCTACACCTCACCTGGCCGACGCCTTGAACTTCTCCACAAACTGGGTCCTGAGGCTTTCATACCCAGGAAGGTCAACCAGAGTCCAGGTGGTACCCTGCACATGAGGAGAGATGATTCAGTTTAACCTACAGAATATGGACAAAAGTATTGGGACAACAGCTGTTCTAAAACCAAGGGTATTAAGAGTGTATCCTGCTTTTGATGGAGTAACTGTCTCCGCTTTACTGTACTGGACGGAGTAGAGGACACAGTTCCACAATGCTGGAGGGGCCTTTATACCCCTTTTGCCCACACCTGGCATTAGAAATGGTGCAGACAGGTTCATGTTTAGTCCTATTCTCTTGGCAGTACTTCTCTACAGGGACTAGACAAGCTGTGTGTGCATTTGTTTCAGGTTCTAAGCAGCTACTTTTAACATTTCATAGATGTATGTACACGGTTTCTTGAATGTGCTTTCCAATCTGCCCACATCCACACAAGAAATACTACAGAAACAAGATGCAGCTGGAACGACTCCCACAGTGTCCTCATACTGCCTTACCCTCTCATTTTTGGCCTTGTAGGGTGCACTGTTCTCAGCGATGGATGTCTGAGTTCTTGTGAATCGTCCGGTCAGCAGCTGCAGAGAGACAGAGCGGACGTGTTCACTTAGAAAGCAAAATAATTCAGTCATCAGTCCAAAACGGAGTGGAGGGACCTTAGTTTACTCACCCGAGTGAACAGAAGAGATTTCCCTGCGTCACATAAACCGACCAGCAGCACAACATTTCTCTTAGTTTGGGTGCTGAAGAATAACTTTAAAAACACTAGAATGTAAACACAGGACAGTGGATTCATTCATTCTTCATTTTCATATCAAACTCACAGTTTAAGAGCACAATGTTCAAATCACAAGAGCTGAAACTGTTATTATAAGCTGATATTTAACCTGAAATCCTATCAGGAGTGCATTTGTTTATCAGGGGGGCATCTGTCTTATAACGGTGAACATGAGAAACTCCAGCATTAAAATAACTACAGGAGGGGTGTATTTTTATATAAATCAGAATGTCTGCGTCACATGATCACACTTTATTTCTACCTGTAGCTGTGATAATAATCAGTCCTCTAATAAGTATGCATTATTCTTTAACACGTCTGTGTAATAAGCTGGTATCTTGCTTTTCTCATCCATTTCAGTTTCTTTTCCACATATAACTCTCCCAGGTAGAGGCAGGACAAGTAGACAAAGTAGATGACTGAGTGACTCTTTAAAAGGATTCATGTGTGTTGATTTGTGATTAGTGAAGGTTTTTGGTGGATCTGAACACTAGGAGACGTGAATGTAAATGTTCTGCCCTACTAGACAGAGCTGCCCACTGCAATAAGGCTCTACAACTAGTCTCCTTCTATCAGACAGTACTGATCTGTGCTCAGTCACATCATTTCACAACATACACATGACTATTCTCAGTGGATACACACTGAGAAGTGACTCGTCTGGGCAGCCTACCATCGCGAATATATGATACTGGTATATTTTCACTATGCAAAACTGTAAATACACTATTTGTTTGATTTGCACTAATTGTGAACTAAACTACCTGATGTGTAAACTACATGACACATGTAAATACTGCTGACAGTTTATTTATACTTGATAGTCATTGTCTAATAAGACTACCTCATAGCATTTAATGTTACAGCTACAGGTCTCTTATGTTTCTGTAAATATATTAATATGTACATTTTTTTTCTTTTATATTGTATTGTAACATACTTATCTTTATCTTTGTGTGATATGTGTAAGTATGTGAAACTGCCTGAATACGGTAATACTGCACTTTCCACTGGAATCAATTGTTTTATCTTACAATTGATTAGCATCTCATTAGAATTCCCCATTCCACCTTAAGCAGAGCAGCTGTTACATTGAGATAAACGGCGCGCAACTCACAACTTCTGACTGTAACTACTGTAGTAATTAAGGTGGACCGGTGGATTTCTAATCAGAAGCTAACTTCAGTGTGGTTTTTACACTGAATATTATCCATCAACTCTCAGGTTCATTTTCGACATAAAAACGATAAAATAAGACTGTTACTTACTTCTAATTTCTGTCCTGGAACTTGTTAAGCTAACTCAGTTAACACAAACACATAAACAGTGTGTTAGCTTAGCATGCTCACCTATAGTTGTTATTATAACGGCTGCTACAGCGACGAAAATCCCGATCAGATATTTCGGGTCTTGTTCCACAATTTCTTTGACCATAGAGTCGAAAGAAGGCTCAGAAGAGAAATCTTCTAAATCTAAGTGAGTTTTCTGCTCCATGATGACGCTGCTGTGTCTGAAGGAGGAACACGTGTACTTACAGCAGCAGCGCGCATGCGCAGAGTGAGCCTCGCACTTTATAATTCACTACACATATTACTGTACATACAAAAACTCTCTCTCTCTCTCTCTCACTCTCACTCTCACTCTCACTCTCTCCGATGATACATGTGTGTTCAGTTTCTGATTTGACTGTTTTTTCTGCTTTTTAAATGTACATTTCACTGCATATGTACAAGTAAACTGTACAGTCTGTTTTGAATTCAGCATTAGTGTGGTGTCATAAAAAGTACCAATTTAATCAGTTTAACTCCAGTAATTCAGAGTAATGTTAAAGTTAGGCTTTGGTCTAATTCAGCTAATCAGGGAGGTAATTTACACAAATCAGTCTGAACAGTGAAGTGAGGTTTATTGTTATTTCAGCTGAACACAGTGAAGTGAAACTACATAAATGTGTGTGTGTGTGTGTGTGTGTGTGTGTGTGTGTGTGTGTGTGTGTGTGTGTGTGTGTGTGTCTATATATATATATATATATATTTGTTCAATATTAATTTGAAGTCTTTTGGGTTCAGAAAACCGCACAAACGTACAAGTAAAATGTATCATATGGATCCTTTAATATCCAACAAGTGGGTCAAACAAACCACCAGCAGCTGCTTCAGTTTTCTTACAGGAGGTGTGTGTGCGTGCGCGCGCGCGCTTGTCTGAGAGGGGTTTGGGTTTTGAACTCACTGCTGGACTGTCTGTCAGTAAGTTCTGACTCTGTTCTGTTTCAGGACGTGTGTAAAGGTTCGTTTTGGACTGAAGAAGAACAAAGCTGTACTGTGTTCGGTTTCGGCCCGGCAGCGCCTCTGGAGACCCACACGGTGTGTTGTGTACTTATCGGTTCTGAAGCGATGGGACAGGGCGCCTTATGGCTCTGTCTGGGAATCTTCGCGTGTTCGGCTGGACTTTCGCTCGGAACCGGTTTTATTTACCAGTTCCCTGGACTCACGGTGCAGCATGTGAAGTCAGAACAAAGTGCTGGACCTCCAGCCGTGAGCATCAGCACCCAACGCAGGTACGAGCCCCGAAACTCCTCCGAACTTCTCCTTCAACCGCGTCTTAGTGTAATTCCTCACTTCCACCTTAAATCGGTCAGTGTTTACGTTCACGCGCCGCAGGGCTTCCAGTCGTCTTAATGGAAGAGCTGCTCGATTTAAGGTGGAATTTTACATTCATGAGCTCACTGCAGTTTATCAGCAAGTTTGTATGAAGAGGTAACAGACTGAGTCTCTGTGCGGTGGTCGCGGGTTTTAGACTGATTTTCATTTGAACTTTCACTGAAGACCTTTTCTTTATTCACCCATAGCAAAATATTATGACCACCTACTTAATAATGGGAATCGCCACCTTTGGCTTGGAGTGTTCACTCTGTAGTGACCCCTGAGCAATGGTGACCCTGACTAATGGTGATCCTGACTAATTTGCTGTTGTGATTTGTAATACTGTATCAGTTCTCAGCTGTAATGAATAATGAACATGATTGTTGGCAGACAGTGGGTGAGGGCTAGGTGGCAGTGTTGTTATCTGTCTTCAGTCATTAGACTCTTCCAGTCCAGCAGTGTGAGGGTTAGCAAATGTAGACGTTATCAGAGATGATGAAAATGGTTAAAATTCTGAATATTTAGTTTGTTTTCAGCATCACAGTGTATTAAATCATAACCCCGTATAGTGAAACGTGTAGTACAGCCAGATTATTACATACACAGTAAATATGTCAGTGTTAAATCAACACTATTAGAGTTCAATTAACACTGATGGTGTCAAAATATAACACTCCCAGTGTTAATTTAACTCTAATAGTGTTGATTTAACACTGGCAGATTTACTGTGTACACACCACCCCAGAGACTCCGGGTTTCTCCGGGTAAAGCCAGTTTCTTCACTAGTCTAGTGATGTCTTCTAGTAATTATAGAGTTTGAATAGAGTGTTTTCAGGTTTGTAATAGTAAGAACGAGATTTTCTCACTAATTTTTATGTGTGAGTGGGTAATGTCTTGTGTTTTCCTTCAGAAACTGGTGCCAGTACACGGTATCGAAGACGGTTACGTGCCAGGTGCACAATGGCACAGAGACAACAGTGCAGAGGGTTTTTCAGGGCTGTCGGTGGCCCGGACCTTGTGCAAAACTCATCAGGTAACGTCCACAGGGCCGCCGCGAGCCTCCAGGACGTCTTGTTACATCTGCCAAGAAACACAAGTTACATTTAGACTCATAAACTAATTAACATCATAAATATCTTTGTCCTGATGTTTATTTTCTTGTGAAAAGTGAACTGAACTTCTCACTACATCAGTGACGTTTCAGCCAAAGGACTCAAACTGTATTAGCTGTGAAAATGAAGATGAAAGCCCAGAGAGAAGAGAGATATTGGCTTATGCTGAATGATTTATGTAATTTATATAAATTAGATCAGATTTTGAAACTAATAACCAACCTTCAGTCTCTACTCTAACAGAAGCCTCGTCTGTTGTTAAACGATAAGAACTGTGGGACAGTTTGATTAAAAGTCTTTAAAGTGCTGATGTATGTGATCTGTACTGTGACTGCTGTGCTTTGACAGTTACAGGACGCTGGTCAGGCCTGCGTATAAGGTGGCTTACCGACAGGTGACGGCGCTGGAGTGGAGGTGCTGTCCTGGCTTCCTGGGCAGTGACTGCAGTGAAGGTGAGTGAATCTGATCCACAGCTGATTAACAGTACAGTACCACTGGATGCCTCACCTGTTAATTCAGGGCTTAAAATTAGGGCTGTCGAAGTTAACGCAACAATAACACATTAACACGATCTCAATTTAACGCCATTTAAAAAATCCTTTAGTTAATGTAAATTCTGTGTGGCCTGTGAGACCGGACTTCATGTTGAGGCTTGTCCGTGCACAGCATCTCTCATTTTAAGGCTGGGACAAAAACACATTTGTGCTCACTTGGCATGGATCAGAGGCGCGGTGATACTCTCCTGTCTGAGGTGGTCCTGTGTGAAAAACACTGATCTGAACTGCACACAGAGGCTGTTGTTTATCACACTCTAGCGACTTTTCCCGGCGTTATTGGAGACTTCTGGAGACTCCACATGTCAGTCATTCTGCAGTTACTGTCCCCAGTGAGCAGCAGGTGCTCCGTGAGCCCCTCCCTCGTCCCAAAGCACTGACAGGCGGTTAGTCTCACAGTAGCCTCACGCTGCCTCCCCGCTGCAGTCAGAGCAGAGAGGAGAGGTGACCTGCTCACGTCCACGTCCACTGCTGATAAATAAATCACTGCATTTGACTTACAGCCTCAGTCATACATCTCATTATATATATCTCATTATTTCTGTCTCTCTTCAAAATTCTCCATTAAACAAGTGAAAAATCACAATGGACTGTTTTAACTGTTTGACAGTCCTACTTCAAATATGTTCTTGGCTTGTAATGGCTGCTAAGCTACCAATGCCCCAGAGACATGTGGCCATATTACAGGGAGCGCTGCAGGGCACGTTAAGTTAATTGGAGTTTGTGTGAATGATCTTAATGTGTACAGAAGGGTTTATCATCACACCCTGATTGTGAGGAAAACGTCCTGCAGGCCTTGATGAGACCCTGACTTCCTGCTCAGTCAAAAAACGGTACCTGTAGTCCATCATCCAAGACATGTTGGGTGTCTGAAATGAGTTTATTTAATTTTACACCAGAGCTCACAAGTCATGAAAGCTTATACTCACTGATGGGCTGTTAGACTTACAGGACGCTGATATTTGGTGTATTGACATCTACCATAAATCTGAGCTTTATGTGTATAAACTCTTACAGTTTACGTTAAGTGATCATAGCTTAATATTAGAACATTATAAAAATAAAGAGGTTTGAGCTGCAGACAGCTGTAACTACACTACAGGCAGGTTGATTGGACTGGATCAGATAGAGCTGTGTGTAGGACATTGATCCAGACTAAAGAAGTGACTTTTTATCATGTTTGTGTGAGATGTCACATATAAAAACACTTTTATTGGCATGAAAAAAGATTATTATTATTATTATTATTGTTATTATTATTATTATTATTGTTATTATTATTATTATTATTATTGTTATTATTATTATTGTTATTATTATTATTATTGTTATTGTTATTATTATTATTATTATTATTATTGTTATTATTATTATTATTATTATTGTTATTATTATTATTGTTATTGTTGTTGTTGTTGTTATTGTTGTTATTATTATTGTTATTATTGTTGTTGTTGTTGTTATTAAGATTATTAATATTAATATTGTTGTTGTTGTTATTATTAATTATTATTATTATTATTATTATTATTGTTGTTGTTATTATTAATATTATTATTATTCTTATTATTCTTATTGTTATTATTATTATTATTATTATTATTATTGTTATTATTGTTATTATTGTTATTATTATTATTGTTATTATTGTTATTATTATTATTGTTATTATTATTATTATTATTATTGTTATTATTATTATTGTTATTATTATTATTGTTATTATTGTTGTTGTTGTTATTGTTGTTATTATTATTATTATTATTGTTGTTGTTGTTGTTTTTAAGATTATTAATATTAATATTGTTGTTGTTGTTATTATTAATTATTATTATTATTATTATTGTTGTTGTTATTATTAATATTATTATTATTATTATTGTTGTTGTTGTTGTTGTTATTATTAATATTAATATTGTTATTATTGATGTTATAGATGATACTGATAGACACATTCATTGACAAAACTGACTGAACTGGTGAAATTTGTGTGATTTTGATCTGATTTGACGGCTGATGATTGAGGGTCAGTGTGACGACACAGTTACATCACTGGTGGTGTCTCTGTTGTTGGACTAGTGGTAAGGATCTGGTCTTGTGACCAGAAGGTTGCTGGTTCGATCCCCAGACAGGACATGACTGAAGTGCCCTTGAGCAAGGCACCTAAACCCCTAACTGCTTCCCGGGCGCCGGTGGATAAGGGCTGCCCACCGCTTTGGACACAAATTCTCACAGCCTGGTGTGTTCACTAGTGTGTGTGTGTGTGTGTGTTTCACTACACGAATGGGTTAAATGTGGAGGTCAAATTCCGTTGTGTGAAAAATCACATTGGCTAAATGGGTTCATCTTTTCCTCTTCTCTCTCTTTCCATCCAGTGTACCACTCCTCCTCCTCCTCCTCCTCCTCCTCCTCCTCGCAGTAATACATGCTCTGCGGTTTCACACTCTTTAATCAAGACGTTCTCTTTCTCTAAAAGGAGTGAGATCATCCACCACAGGCATGGATTATCACCCCCCACCAACACACACTGCATAGCTCTTCCATCACTTCTATACGTCTTCACCTCCTCCTGGATCTTATTTATCTATCCATTCCTGGTCAGCCACCCACTCATCACCACTCCAGGTCGTGTCCTCGAGGTCGCTCTCCCGTCATGCCCTTCCACCCCACAAACCTTGAGTGTTTCATATTGCGTCCCCCGGCTCTTGGCCCAGAGGCCGCCAGGCTTGAGCCCGGGCCAGTCGTCTGCGGCCACGTCTGGCTGTGTTGCAGAACATCTGGAAGTGCTGTGGGCTTTTTCGCTGCTTGACGGAGCGAGTCACTCACACACAGCCAGCTTTTACACACAGACTGTGTCTGAGCAGTGCAGGGAGTGTATTAAAGAGCCTGTGAATGATAACAAGGGCACATAAAAGCCTTCCTCACTTGTTAAGAGAAAGAGGACGGTAGGAGAGCAGCCACAGTGACTGCACCGCGTCCCTACAGGCCACAAAGCATCAGACAAAGAAGTGCTTATAGGCAGAGGAAGTCAGCCTCGCTGTGATATGTGAGGTCACCGTGGTGTTCATGCTTGTGCATGTGAACAGTGAATGTGTGCAAAAGAACAGCTCGACTCACTGAATGTGGAGTAAACACTCCCTCTCAATCTCATTACAGCTGTAGTTTGTTCACATTCCACAATGCCCCCCATGCTCACATTCCCCCGAAACAGTCACGGGGTACAGGGGGAGGAGCACTGAGAGTACCATGAGGCAATGGACACCCTCAACCATGCTAACATTTAGAGTTTTACTGTGTTAGAAGTGCAGTCAGTCACACAGCCTGAGTCTGTACCTGTAGAGAAGGAAGGAAGGAAGGAAGGGGGCATTGATGGATGATAGACAGACAGACAAACAGACAGACATCTTCTGAAGTACCCTAAAGGGAGGGGTGTGTTTGTTTTGCTGTTATGGGTGGAGCTTCTGAAGGAGCCCTGATTGGAGGGGTGT
>BRDA01039442.1:0-23880 GCA_036984385.1 Crenuchus spilurus
AGAGAGAGAGAGGGAGAAACACACAGAGAGAATGAGACAGCGAGAGAGAGAGAGAGAGATAAACACAGAAAGAGAGAGAGACAGAGAAAGAGAGAGACAGAGAGAAAGACAGAGAGCGAGAGAGACAGAGGGAAAGAGAGAGAGAGAGAGAGACAGAGTGAGAGAGAGAGAGAGAGAGACAGAGTGAGAGAGAGAGAGAGAGAGAGAGAGGGAGAGAGAGAGAGGGAGAGAGAAAGACAGAGAGCGAGGGAGAGAGAGACAGAGGGGGAGAGAGAGAGAGAAAGAGAGAGACAGAGGGAGAGAGAGGGAGAGGTGGGGGTGGTGAAGGAGAGAGAAATCTCAGGAATGTTTTAAAAGCTTTAATTGGTAGAGCTCAAACGTAATTAAGTCCATTCCGATCTTTTGATGTGCTCTTCCCTACACTGGCTTTCATTTGTCACCATGGTAATTGTTTCCGTGCATAACGGCTCGAACACAGACTTTTAGCATCCAATCAGGACTCAGATTTATAGCCTTGGAGATGAGAGAGGGTTAATGTTCGGCATGCGTGTGCCCGTGCGTCCGTGTGTAATATGGAATCACAGGCACGCTGATGCAGAAATGGAAACCCATATCTCGCCCCTTTGGTGCAGGAAGAGACGAAAATGTGGCGATTAATTAAAAGATGAAAGCGGGTGACTGAACTCCAGCCATCAAACGGCACCTTGAAGCTGAATAAATAACAACAATCCTTGATCAACCTAACCCCTACCTCTCTCTGTCTCTCTCTCTCTCTTGCCCCCTCGCTCTTTCTCAGGTCGTTGTTGGCGGAGGAGAAGTTTGTTTTCTGCACAGGGCTGGTGCTTCATAGACTGCAGTGTCTGCGAGGGTTTGGAGAATGGCTTGATTCCATCAGAGACTTCAGCTCTCACCTTCAGAGTCTGAACCTGGATGTACCGGCCTTCTCCTGCCTATCTGCCCTGGTGCTGCTCACAGGTAACACACAAGCACCACCGAGACACTCTCACCTGCACAGTCACACAGTTTAATACATGATTATGAGCGAAACGTTTTGCCATCCTAACAATTCACTGAATTGTTGGCCTATTTATTTTCTCAATCTTTCTGTGATGAAACATAATGTTATTTCAGTATTTGAATGCCGGCACCTCAAATGGTTAACTAGTAGTTATATGCATCTCTACATTAAACAACTGAAGCGGATGTTTTCTGTTAAAACTCATGCACAAAATTTAGGCACTTCTGGTTAATCTACATGTTTTATAGATTTACAAACCGAAAAAATTGACCAGGTGTGTCCAAGCTCTTGAATATGCACAGTAAATCTGCCAGTGTTAAATCAACACTATTAGAGTTAAATTAACACTGAGGGTGTCAAAATGTAATACAGTAAATCTGCCAGTGTTAAATCAACACTATTAGAGTTAAATTAACACTGAGGGTGTCAAAATGTAACACAGTAAATCTGCCAGTGTTAAATCAAACACTATTAGAGTTAAATTAACACTGAGGGTGTCAAAATGTAACACTCTCAGTGTTAATCTAACTCTAATAGTGTTGATTTAACACCGGCAGATTTACTGTGTACTCACATTATGTGTGTGAGCATTCACACAAAATTTGCATCTGTGTAATACAGTTTGTGGGAGCAGCATTCACATAACTGCGCAAGAATAGTCCTCACTGTGTCCTGTTACCACATTTCGGCACATTTTCACCTTGTTTCGGGTTCAATCCCACCTTCCGTCACTCATCTGTTCCTTCTTTCACACCTCTTTGTGTGGCTGCTGTTTGTTGTCACGGTGATCACAGGTGCAGGACAGGTGATGGCAGAGATTGAGTTTACCTACATAGAAGAAATAATCCCCTTTTAATCATGGGGAGAGAAAGAGAGAGAGAGAGAGATAGTGAACGGGTTTTGTGTGCTTCCATTGAGCACAGGTGGGTTTGTTGGTTATTGGGTGACAAAGTAGGACAGTGTGTGTGTGTGTGTGTGTGTGTGTGTGTGTGTGTGTGTGTGTGTATGTGTTTGCATGTTGTGAGGGTCAGCAGGTGTTTCAGGTCATATGCACATGCATTATTAAGACAAAGGCTAAGCTGTAGGTTGGCCTATATTCCCAAGCACACAGAAACCATCATTTTGTATTATTTTTAGTGCTTGAAAAGAAAAAAAACACAAAAAAGTCAAACTTATACAGCTTACACCATTACTGTGTAGGTGAAGAAAAGCAAAAATAAATCTATCGTTCAATTTTAAATCTAATTTCATTTCTTTGTTAATCTGCCGCAAAATATATTGTTTGCTAATTGCTATCACAATAATGGATTTTGCAATTCGGATATATGCAAATGATCCTTCCAACCAATTACAGTGTTATAAATGACATGAACTGTTTTTATTCTAATAATAATTGCTTTTATTATTTGCAAAAAAATCATAAAAGCTTGAGGCTAGATCCACCTGTCTGTCCATCCATTTTTCCAGTCACCCATCTACTATTTATTTCCCACCAGAACATAGTCTTCAGGCTTCAACATGTGTGTGTGTGTGTGTTGGCCTCCATGGAGCAGCACTTAGCTCTGTAGAGGGAGGAATCGACCGCTACTCAACAGAGTCCTACTCTCCTTCTTCATCCCCCATCTCCCTCTCGTTCTCCCCCGTTCTCTCTCTCTTTCTCCCTCCGTTTCCCCTCTCCACTCCTCCACTCAATCTATCGACCCTCTAAAAGTGTCCGCAGTGAAAGAGTGCCATCGATCATCCCCTAGAGAGAGAGAGAGAGAGAGAGAGAAGTAGACAGAAGGACAATGTAGCGACTCAACACCCACAGCATGACGATAAATAAAAGTAGCACATAATACACATAGACCTGGGAATTCCTGAACATACACACATGCTCATGCACACGTATTCAGTATGTATACTGCATTTAATTGGCACATTTTATTGATGGCTGTCGTTATAAAAATAGAAACAGGTGGAATTTGTGTATCATTTTTACATAAATACAAAGCTGTTAAACCAAAAAACAGCACTTTGACAGGCACATCTGCAGGCAGCCTTGTCGATATTGCTGCTCTAGAAAATGTTAGAGCTGCCCCTAGTGTCAAGATGAAGAGATGACTGATAAACCTATCATTTCATCTCAAGTGAAATCTTTTTTAGTTTTAATCTTTTTTTAGATAGTTTTATATGTTAACAAATGCAAAACACACATAGCATGGTATCTGCAATATATATATAAGCCATCCGCCATTGTGCTCTCTAGATATCAGCGCTGGCATCAGTAATTGAAAAACCTGTGTCGGACACTGTTGCTTTTACTTTCAGGAATAAAAAATTCTATGAAACATAAACATTCACATGATGAGCATAATGTTATTGAATTATTTATTGATAAATACAGTGGTAACCCTACTTAAGAGTTTAATCCGTGCAGGAGCCGAGCTCGCTAGCTGGTTTGCTCGTTAGCTGGATGCATTTTCCCCATAAGAATACATGTAAAACTGATTAATCCGTGTCAGCCGGCCAATATACAGACGGTGCTCGTGTAGGCTGGCGGCTAAGGAGGACAGGAGGACTGGTGTACGTGTATGGCATGGTTACACTTATCATATGAAAAGTAAAAGTAAAACTTATCTAACTTTCTTGTTCACTACCTTTTGCTGTCACTGGACAGCGGTCAAAGGTATTGACTGACCTCTTCTTCTACGCTAGTATCTAGGAGATGCTACGACTGCCGCGCCCCTAGCGGTTGGCATACTTGAACTAATTTAGGCTACTCGTTACTTGGAATTTTATTCATTTCCTGGAACAAAAATATTCCGAGATCTCGACTCGTTACCTGGAATACTCGTTAGTAGGGAAGCTCGTAAGTAGGAGTACCACTGTACATTAGAAAATAAATGCATTTTGATGAAGCCTGTTTTACCCACTGTATAGCTAAAACAAAATGCACTGCTTTGTTAAAAATATATAATTTTAGGATAAAATAAGGCAAATAATAAAATCCTGATTAACTACACAAACATGACTTACGTGTCTCGGTATATTAGTTAGTTCACAGTTGTTAAATATCAGCACTTTACTAGTAAGGGACATGGCTGCCTTTAAAACATCTGGTTAGGCTGTACGTTATTATTATGTCTGAATGTTGAAAACATGCTTATAGTAGAAGTCAATCACAGCAAAATCAGGCACAGCAAAATCTAATTAAATTATTTAACACCTTTATTATTTATCATACAGTTGCTGCTTTAAATTATTTGGTCCCCTCTGTGAATTATTTGGTAACTGCTGTGAAACTAATATGTAAGTAATGTAGTTCTGAAAAACACATCAGACTCTTACAGCTTATTTGGGGTTAAATTCTCAGTACTTCAATTTTACAGACATTTGCATAAATACACACACTCATCCACAAGCATATACACTCTGAGGAGTGCAAAGTGTGAGGAGTGGGCAAGCTCAAGGGTTGTTATTGACACAGTACCACCAAAGAACTGAAGCTTCTCACTAACTCAATGAGACAAACAGCTAAGAGAGAATGTGAACCACTTTCAGGCATTTGTCTCTATTGTCCAGAACACACACACACACACACACACACACACACACACACACCATATGAATAGATTTTGCATAAATATCCATAAGTATTCACAATTTATTTCATTGTGTGTGTGTGTGTGTGTGTGTAGTGGGGGTCATGTATCAATCTCACATTAGAGGCTGCTGGTGCTGTTGGGGCTGCAGTGTTGCTATTGGTAACTACATTAGCGTCAAGCCTTAATCAAGTTTGCCTGTTCACAGCACCACATAATCCTGCTAATTGTACTACATGTGTTGATGGTGATCCTTTCAGAAAATCACTTGTAAGGATACGTGTCAGCTGTGTGTGTGTGTGTGTGTGGGGGGGGGGACAGGCATATGTAGTCGTGACAACTGCGTATGTGTAATAGCATACATAAGCATGATTTTGTCTTTCAAAGGTTTGGGGACCCTCACTTTCCAAAAATGTTTTAAATACAAATGAATATGCTTTGCTGCCCACATTCCACTGCTGTCTGAATAGCTCCTGCAGTCACATGTATTATGTTTATGATTACAGGCAATTCTATTAAAATTATTCAATTTTCAATCAAATGTTCTAAAGAATTTGATTCTTTTTAGTAACTGAGATGACTTTGTTTACTTGCTGTATTACAGACACTGTATTATTTGGGACATACACTCAGCATTCTTCCCACCTCTTTTCACAGAGCAATGTCCTGGTCTCAAAGAGCCCAAGAAGGTGGAGGAGCTGCAGTCCAAACTTGTCTGCTGTTTGCGGGAGCACCTCAGCTCAGCTGGGGCGGGAGGCGTGGCTGCTGCTGGCAAGGCTCCTCCCCCTACAGCTGCTGTGTTGGGCCTGAGGGCGGAACTTCGGTCTCAGCGCACTCAAGGCCTCCAGAGGATCTTCTATCTGAAGCTGGAGGATTTAGTCCCGCCCCCGCCACTCATTGACAGGTTTCTGGACACCCTGCCCTACTGAAGGCTCAAAGACACGCCCAAAAAGCTTAGAGACACGCCCACAAACAAAGCTCACTCGGACTTGCCCACAGCAGCCATGCGGACACATTGCTAAGGGGCAAAGCCTGTGGTCAAGAGAGACTCACGAACTACATTTCCCATGAGTCTCTGGTGTGACTTTATTGGCACAGAAGCTCAGCAAGAGAAGCGCTTTTTTCACTTTGACTCTGCATTGTATAATGTAGACGTGCGTGTGTATGTGTGTGTGTGTGTGTGTGTGTGTGTGTGAGAGAGAGAAAGAGAGTCTAAGGTGGTTTCTTTTTAGACAGAAAGCAGTCAGAATGCTGTCACTCATCTAGACTACAGGGGCAACAGCTGTTTAATCACACACAGACTCATTCGCTCTCTTGTGAGAGTGTATTAAAGGAATACTTCCTTATATTTCAACCTAATCTCAGTCTGACCCATGTGTAGCAAACAGTGGACTGTCACACATAATATTTTCAACACATTTCCCTGAACTGACAGGCAGTTTTCTCTACAATTGTGGTATTAGATTGAAAACTCTGGAGTATTCCTTTAAGTGTCTGTGAGGGAAGCTGTAGACAACCATCATCCAGACAGGCAGACAAAAGTGCATTAAATTTCTATCAGCAGAATCACACTCTGTTTCACCCAAAAAACTGCATACAAGTGCAATTTACTAAGTGCTATTTAACAGAAAACCAGAATAGAGAGCTGAGCAGAGAAGAAGGCCAAGGAGGAGGGGAGCGTGTGGGTTCCATTTCTATTTCAACTCTAAATTATTTTAATACTAAAGACTTGCCTTGTGAGGTGAAGGTTTTACAACCCAGCAGAAGAGATTTTCTCACACCAGTTCTGCGCACTAACTCTTTAATGACTGCGAGTTCCACAAACTTGAAAGGACTGTAGATTTTTTTCATTTTCTGGTTTTTTGAAAAACTAGAGAATCATAGGGGTAGGATTGTAGAACTATAAAAAGAGCAGGTAGAGGAGCATTTGGCCTACAAGCACTTAAAAAAGAGAAAGAGAGGGGGTGGGGGATGGAAAGACGGGGGAGACGGAGGGTATGAAGAGAAGGAAAAGACGGAAGGAACAAAACATTCCGTGTTCATGCTCATTTTTTGTAAGTTTATATTGTTAACGGCATTTATTAATATGGAGAACCTGTTGCAAAAAATGTCTTTTATTTGTACAAAAAGAAAAAAACAGATTATATGCATGGTTTTCTCTTTTTCGCCTTTCTTGCCTGTATTTATTTTGCGAAGACTGCCGGCTCCCAAAGGGCTTGGACACGTTCATCACCGACTTGGGCTTTTCATTTTGCTAACGTTGCCCAGTAGGCGACACTTTTTCAAGATGAGACAGAAAAAGTACAAATTATATAAATATATAAATATATATATATATACACAAGACAAAAACTAATATTTTGAAGTGTTTTTATCTGATAGCTTTTTTCAAATCTTGTGGTACGAGTTGTGCATTTGTTTTTGTTTTTTTTGTTTTTTTTTTTGTTTTTTTTGTTTGTTCGTTTTTTCTCTCTCTCTTTTGGAGAAAGAAACAAGACGACAAAAAAGAAAAAAAAAATCGATGTCTCTTCTGGTTTGTTTAGATTTCTTTTTCTCTTTGGTTCACTGGAGGCTCTGTTCAGCACTTTGAAATGATAAAAAAAAGAAACATTTGTTTGATCTGAAAGTGTCTGGAGTTTTGTTGGACCCTTTGTACGGTGTACTTGCGAGGCTGGGGTCAATATTTTATAGCCTTGCACTCTCAAACTCAAAAGTTTTGTTAGCATTTGAGATCCTTGCTTCTTGGTGTAGGGCCTGCCATGTAAGCAGGGGTCAGCAGTTTAGATTACATAACATTATTGTCACAGAAACCTAACGGAGCTGAAAGGTGTGTGCAGGTTTTATAAAGCAGAGTTTATTAATAGATCATTCTTAAAACAGGTAGAAGTTCAAATACACAAGAATGGCAAACAACAACAACAGAAGGGAGATCCAAAAGAGGTGTAAGAGAACAGGTCAGGGTATAAACCAAGAAAAGCAAAGAGAACACAAACTAACAAGAAGCTAGAACATAAACAAGAAGAATAACAACTAGATAACAATAATAACAGAATTAACTACATAAACCAAAAGACTTCTAAAGAAAAGAGAAGACTAAGGAAAGATCATAAAATGATTACTCAGATATCTTAGAAGAAAGGATAGGAACTCTCAGGGAAACTAATCAAATGGGAAGATGCTGGAAATGTAAAAACAGGAATACAGAAACAACAATAACAGGATACTAAGATGGTTTGATTACTCAAAATGGAAGACTTCTTGATTGTGTATAGAATGACAATACTAAACAATGTAAACAGAATACTGTAGCTTAAATATACATGGTAATGAGATCAGACATGGTGCAGCTGTGCTGAGAGTCATGTGAGAGATGCAGCCCCTCCAGGGGGTTCTGGGTAACGTAGTCCTGGAGATGCCGATCATGCACAAGGGAATGGATTCTGGGAGTTGCAGATGGTAAACAGTCCATGGTAGAGCAAACCTGGGCTAGGTTACCAGGTCTGCGTGACAAGTATACCTTGGAGACAATACTCTTTTCTGATTGGTTGGCAGGTGTCTATTAATTCTGTATTATTAATTCTGTATTATGAAATAGATTTAGTTGGAAAAAGAAAAAAAGAAAAGTTTAATCATAAGAACGATAGTAACAATTTGTTGACTGACAGCCTGCAGCAGAGTAGCTACTGTAATAACAGCTAATAACAAATTTGCAAAAATGTGAAATTTTGTTATAAATAAATACACAAAAATGCAACCAAAGTATAATCAAGATAACAGCATTCAAGGTGTCATGTTACACAAACCTGATGGACTTGGATATTTGCAGAATGGGTCTAAAATGTCCATGGAGTTGGAATGTCCATAGATTTTTTTCATGCTAGACGTCCCTGGCTAAGTAAAAGTTAGCTTTAGCTTCTACATTTGCCTTCATTTCATTGCCAACCAGATAGTGGCCCCTGAGGTCCCATTATCCTCTTAAACCCTATTTCAGACCCACATTTCAATCTCTAATAACTACAAAACAAAATTCATAGAAGTTACTGAATAATTCATAATAGTCACTGAATATGATGTCTTAAGTCTAATAACTGAGTAATAGGTCTGTAATTAAAGGGTTAAACTAAAGCACTGGACAGATGGGGTTGATGATTTTTGGGGGATTCCGTGAGCGAGAGTGATCAGATCAGGGCCTCCAGCCCTTGTTAAGCCCCATCGATCCACACTGTGACATTTCACAGACGAGTTACACATGCACACACATCACAAGCACACACACTGACACAGCTGCTCTTTCTCTGTCTCTCTCCATCTCTGTCTGTCTTGATACATCAACAGCAAAGCTCCCCACCCATGCACACACACACACACACACACACACACACACACGCAAAACAAACACACTTGCACACATACATTTGGGCAAATGCATGCTAGTGCACACCCACTCAGTAAAATGTCACTGCGTTTCTCATCAGACGTATTGCTTACTATAAAATTCTGCATCTTCATAATAAATGTGTGCGTTTAACCCCTTAAACTTCAACTGCAAGCACATCATTTAGTTATCAGTCTTACATCACTGCTGGCTATCATCAAGAAAGAAATGATATCAAAGCCGTATTTATTTCCAAATACAGCTTGGTCAGGCTTGCAGAATACACAGTAATCCGTATCTGGTATATCCACCACCGTTTCTACATGGTATGGCACTGAGAGAAAGACTGGAAGCATGTTTGTCATGTCATGCAACCTCAATGTGTTCCCAGAGTTCACCTGTGAAAGCTGCTGGTGGTCCCTGGTGTGCCATTTGTCATGCATCCATGTCCCAGACGTGCTCAAATGGGGGACAAATCAGAGCCCCCGTTGACCCCTTATTGTGTCACGTGGTTAACCATTCATTGTCTAGTTGAGTATGGAACATGGAGTATTGAATATTGATCTCTGTGATGTATCGCTATACGACATGCATACTGCCCTGCAAAGTGCCACCATGAGCCGTTCACAGATTCAAGTGTATCCTGACCAAATATAATACATTTTTCCCTGTATTGCAGTTTTTATAGCCAACAGTGTAATTGTACACTTATACGTGTTTTTTCTACTGTGAAAATGACTACATAACATTGAAAAAGTTATGTGTTTATCAAGTAGACCTACATTGTACCTACACCCATTGACCATGTTATCAGAAACGCCTATAACACCATGGGTTTATATTTGCTGACTAAAGTCCATCTATTGCTGCAGAATCTATCAGCTTCAGCATCATATTCATCAGTGGAACACTTGAGCCATTCTGAGGACTGTAAAAAAAATAATAATAAAAGCATGTTCCAACCTAAAGTTTTAAGACAACCCCCTCCAAATCTGGGCTCCTTGTTTTAGACAGCTGTAGCATCACTAGGGTTTGAACTCAGGATCTGGATCAGGATCCTGATTATAGGACAAATGCTTGGGTAGTTGAAACAACTCACATACAACATGCTGCTATAATGTTACATTGAGATTTGTTCAGAAACCTACAAGTGGGACAGTGGTCTATGCCTTCACAAAAGACTGGACGTTTGCAAACGAGTGCAAAAGACTAAGATCAAAGTCCAAACCTTGGAGCCAAAGAGGAGGAAATGATGTCATCGTGTGATGTAAAGAGGTCTAGCTAGTGTGCAAATTTGATAAAATTAGATAATTAAAATTTTTTAATTAATTTAAAATTTTTATAATTTTTTATTTTAATGAGATAATTTGATAAAAATATGTTGTATTTAATTTGCCAGGTTAGGAAAACTTTTAACTAAACTTTAAAATTAATTTTAAACTTTGAAGTTTGATTTGCGTGAGCCTCAAGATAAATTAACTAAAAAATGTTGTCTTAAGTAGGGCTCAGTTTTATTGCAGAGCGAGCTTAGCACTGGCATCAACCTTTTTAAGTGAATAGTGCCCTTATAAGTAACTGACTGCTGATAGACAAATAGAGGATAGTTAACAATAATCATAAATGGAAATAAATGAGCTCTAACTATACAAAGATGATATACCAACAAGGATGGTGTTTCTTATACTTTGGCCAACATAGGCTGGTCACCTGGACTTAGATTAAACTTTGACTTGAACTAAAGCGCCATGTTAATGTGAATCACCTTTGCAAATTAAGTTTAGGCTACAATAACCTGGTGATACAGGGGTTACAATTCAATATATTGCAAACAATATTGCAACACCATCAGCCAAGCAATATATGGTTATTTATATTCATCTAGTAAAACATTGTTACTTCTTCACATTGAAGTGGAAGAGTCTAATGGCTGAAGATTTCAACAAGATTCCATCAAAATAAATCACTGTTTGCCATTAATCTTTGCATGCATACCATCCAACATTAGGCTGTAAAATCTGGAGATATTTCAGGTTATCTGCAAATGTCAGTCCAGAGAGGGGGCACTGAATGACATTCAGGGTGCAAGGGTGCTGCCTAGTAAACAAACAGTTTACTTTCACTTTCACAAACCATTTAGAGCATCAGCAGCAAATGCTCACCCCTAATAATGCCTGTGGTCACAGTACAGTGATGAGTGATGGATAATAGGCAGGGTCACTTGCTCACCTCTGCCTCTGGATTGGGTTGCCAGATACCACAACACATATCCCACAAACTGAGAAATACCCTTTTGATTTGTATCACTTTCAAATCAGATAATTAACAGGAGAAACTGGCAGTCGGGAAACACAGCGGCAGGAAGGGTTCAAATTAGAACACCATTCAGCAGTGTGGGCAGGTATGTACATGTAAAGAATTAAAATTTGATACAATTTTTAGAATCAATACAGAATGGCAAAACATATTATTGGGATTCTCAAATGTTTTTTATATCTTCTTGCATCCCTACCATACTTAGACCTGAAAAACTGACTCCAGCAGCAATGCTATGCCTGGGGCACTGGTACAACTGACTGGTCACTGGTGTGATGAGAATAGTCCATCACCCAAATAATGCGCCAGCAGTGGTTTCTATGATTATTCATTTGCATTGATTGTATGAGGAAAAGAGGCATAAGAAATGACTAATAACATCAAAAGAAATTAGGAATTGCAGTGTGGGCCCCCATACGTTTAACAGCTTAAATAATAATGCTGTATGTAAATATGGATGGAGGGAGATAAAGTTGGGATAAAGTATCTGTACGTGTCTTCCCCCAAATGAACCAGGTTTGAAAAGTCATAGGCCTGATGTACATGTCAGTATTATGTGAACAGTGCAGTGACATCACTACATGGTTGTCTTTATTGGCAGATTTTATTACATTACTCATGTTCCAAGTAGGACTGGTATTACCGTGGAAGCTGCAGGTCCAGTGCAGAACAACTCTATATGTTCAGAAGTCTGCAAACATCTGCTCACTCTTGCATTTCCTCTGAAATCAATGGAGTTCGCTGCAGTAACGGTCTCTACTCTTCTGGGAATGCTTTTTGGAACATTGCTGTGAGCATTCATCCACAAGAGCATTAGTGAGGTCAGGTACTGATGGATGATTAGTTCTGGATCACAAACACCACTCCAACTCATCCCAAAGGTTGGATGGAGTTCCATCACCACTCCAGAGAACACAGTACCACTGTTCCACAGCTCAGTAATGTAGGGTTTTAAACTGAAGCTGGGCACTGGGCATGGCGTCTTTAGACTTATATCTTGTTTATTCATAGCACGTTGTTATATTGTGTTTTTGCATTGTTATAATGCTTTTTTATGGAGATTATTCAAGCTCAATGCACAACTGAACACTTATGGGTGTCAGAAGCAACGGTGCGATCCAGAAAGAAAGGTTTCATTGCAAAACTCAAACTAACATTGTGGCTGTGACTATGAAACAAAAAAATGAGATGAAAAGTTGACATGGAGAAAAGCAAGGCGTGATGACAAAACCTGGGTGATGAACAATGACTCATGATAACTGTGACATTCGAAAGAGCTAAATAGAAACATAATTAGACATGTAATGTCACGCCAGGGCTGTGCAATAATATGATGTACTGTAACTGGGGTGGAGACATCGGGACGTGGAAGACGTAACCAAAGAGCATGTGGAGACAAGATAGCACATGGCAAACATAAACAAAGCACTTCACAAGAACAAGGCTATGGTTCTCTGTTCAAGTGTTTGTTAGCAATGTTAGCCCTGTATTTCCAGTTATAAACTAAAGCAAAATTTGTGATAAACTTAAAAAACTACATTGTAGACCTCCTAACCACTAAAAAGATCCACAAGTAATACTAAAATAACTCAAAAGTAGCTTTAATATGTAATGATATATACAATTATTGAATTATAATCTTCCAATAAACTGATATCTTCAGCCATCAGATGAAGACACAGCATCCCACACACACAGGCAGGTGGAGGGCAGGTTTGGTGAAGCTGTCAGTCACAGAGTATTCAGATCGATTCAGAGTGACAGGTAGCAGATCCCCCTGGAGTCTTCATTAAAGCCCTCTATTAGAGCAGGAGGGGAGGGGCTGGTCCACACACGCCAACTGTGTGTGTGTGTGTATGTGTGTGTGTAAGGCTCATGTAATATTGATCAGCTGTTAGTGAGTTTGTTGAGAGGGATCAGCAGGGCTGTACTCACACTGTGACGAGTGGCAGCCAAGCTTTAGCAAAAGAATGAGTCTAGACACCCATAACACCCACACATATACATAAACATATGAAGAGAGAACACAGACAATAAGCAATACTGAAACTGAAAATCAGAATGAATGAATAAATAAAATACATGAAAAATGCTAATAAGATACAAACATGCAATAACTCTTAAAAAGATGGTTCTTCAAGAGTTCTTCTCCTGTTCTAGTGTATAGTGTTTACTGGAGGTATTATAGACTAATATCTCCTATTCTAGTGTATAGTGTTTACTGGAGGTATTATGGACTAATATCTCCTATTCTAGTGTATAGTGTTTACTGGAGGTATTATAGACTAATATCTCTTATTCTAGTGTATAGTGTTTACTGGGGGTATTATAGACTAATATCTCCTATTCTAGTATATAGTGTTTACTGGAGGTACTATGGACTAATATCTCATATTCGAGTGTATAGTGTTTACTGTATGAATTTTGGACTAATATCTCATATTATAGTGTATATAGTGTTTACTGCAGTTATTATGGACTAATATCTCTTATTCTAGTGTATAGTGTTTAATGAAGGTATTATGGACTAAACCGCGACCCTGATAAGGATTAAGCGGGTTGGATAATGAATGAATGAATGAATGAATATTATGGACTATTTCCTATTCTATTGTATATTGTTTACTGAAGGTATTATGGACTAATATCTCCTATTCTAGTATATAGTGTTTACTGCAGTTATTATGGACTAATATCTCCTATTCTAGTGTATTAGTGTTTACTGTATGTATTTTGACTTCTATGGTATATAATGTTTTTGAGGCTGTTTATGGACTAATAGTTCCTACCTTAGTGTATCTATGATATTTACACATGCCATGATGCCTTGTGCAAATATGTGCTAAATGTCTGGTGGAGAGTAAACAGCTGCACTAAATCCTATAATCTTAACAACTTGTGGGACACAATAAAACTTAATTAAAAACCGGTAACACTGTCCTACCTCACCCTTCTACCACAGGAGATTGAATATCTGGAGCAGCAGCATTTGTGGATTTTATCCTAATGAACAAAGTCTAAAATAAAGTGGTAGTGTATATAAAAAGTAAAAGTGATTTAGGTTAGATAAAAAAAAGTTAAATAAAAAAAATATTTAAAAAAATAAACAAAATTCCATTAATTCCAGGTCATCCAGCAATATTCAGAAACATATAAATTTTAAATAAATAGCAAAAAAAAAATCAATAAAATTAAATAAATAATTAAAAAAATTATATTCCAAAAATAATTTTCCCCTTTACTACTTTTGAGAGATTTTTTTCCTCCCACAGCATACACAGCTGTAACTGTAATGTGACTTATAGTACTGTAATGTGTTGTGATAGTTACTCTGATGTGTGACAGACTGTATCTTTATCCCAAAAATGGTTTCAGTTGAGGAAGCACAAAAAGTTAGATAAGGTTAATAGTGTGGTCCCTCATTAAAATCTTGCGGTGCTATCCCTGTAGGCTGGGGCTCTCCCACATGGGGCAGAAGAGAGTGAGTGGGGCAGGAGTAGTGAGAGCGGGGGTGGGGCGGTGATAGACTGAACCTGGATGAGCACGCCATGGCCTTTCTGATCAAACCTCTGTGGCACCAGCTGAGGTCAACATCTTCAGAATGTCTCCTTAAAAGATATTTTTTTGTTTCAGCCGCAGGCACTTTCAGTTTTTCCATCCACCCACTTCTTCTGTCACCCTGTCTGCCTTTCTGTCTCTCTCTTGCTGTTTTGCTGGTTTGTTGATCTTTGGACAGGATGTTTTTGTTCTCATTTACACATGAGAACTAATTATTTAATTTGTGAGCAAATGGAAAACACTGAAGATTTTGTTGCTGCCGTGAGATGATTAAAAAGGTAGCATGTTAAAACTATCTTGGTAAAAGCACATTCTTTTGGACACTATCATGATGGTACCATATTTTAACTAGGGGTGCAACGATTACTCGAGTAATTCGAGTTACTCGATTACAAAAATGATCGAGTAATTTTCTGTGTCTCGAGTAATCGTTTATTTAATTTTAAAACTCACGAGCATGGTATTTTGCACTGACGACTTTTAATGTAGCACATCACGCACGCACAGGAACGAGGAGGCGGTGCTGAGATTTTTAGTTGAGAAGCGGGAATATGGAAGCGACGAGGGAAAAGACAGGGTTCCCGTGGGGTCTTAATAAAGTAATAATAATAATAATAGTCTAAAATTAAAAACTTTAAATGTAAGGCCTTAAAAACGGCCAGATATCCATTCAAGGTCTTAAATTACATTTATTAAAGTCTTAAATTTGTACTTTTAATTCCAAAAAAGCGCAGTCTAATCAGACGTTAATTTTGCTAATGTCGACTAAATGCATCAGTGTAAATGTAATTCTCTTCTCTCTGTTTCTCGGGCGGACTACCGCTGTGGGAACTACAAAGCCCATGATAACCTCATAACAGACGAAACTAGTTAGCTAACTGCCTGTTATGGGAACTCAGTTTTTTAAGCTAAAACAGCCAGTTTACAGGGTTGCCAGGTCTCAATAAACTCTCCAGGAAAATGCCTGACAGAAGGCTGCCATTCACAAGCTGAAAATACAGGTGTAGAACTATAAATCTTCTTTTAATTGTACTTTGTCCTTCATTTCCTTTACTGTTTTATAGTTTAAGGATTTCATATTTATTTTATTGTTGAAGTTGTTGTTAGTATAGTATTTTTAATTAATACACATTTATTCGGTCTCTTCACAAATCCCAGAATGCACCGCGCAACCGGCAACATCCAGTTCACCATTTTCTCGTTTATGTCTGTGCCAGCTACGCAACATACACTGTTTACAACTTTATTTGGTAAGTAAATACTTACGTGATATCTACTAGCTTTTGTAACTATATGCAGATAATATGTCTTTGGATATTAAACATCATATCTTATTGTGTCAACTTGTATTTTCAATTTCTGCAGTGGGTTTATAGTGTAAACACATTGTTGCAAGCTATCAATTCAATGTAGGCCAGTGTGGCAAGCAGCGTGATAGTGTAGCTTAGTATTGATATTATGGTGAACTGGATGTTGCCGGTTGCGCGGTGCATTCTGGGATTTGTGAAAGGGGCAAATTATTAAAATCAGTTTAAATTGTACTTCCACTTAAAATCCACCACTGTTGCCTTCTGTGGGCGTTCAGGTCTTTTTGCATTGATGAGTTCACCAGTGCTTTCTTTCTTTCTCAGGATGTACCAAAATACAGATTTTGCCACTCCTAATATTGTAGCAATTTCTCAGATGGGTTTTTTTCTGTTTTTGCAGCTTATGGATGGCTTGTTTCACCTCTCTATATAGAATTAGAATGTTTTTGGCAATTTGTCATGTTGGTCTTAAATTTCACTGAGAATGGTCTTAAAAGGTCTTAATAAGGTCTTAAATTTAACTCACTGAAACCTGCAAGAACCCTGAAAAGAGCGACAACGTGCAAGAAGAAAACGGCAATAGGAAAATAATGCAGCGCGCTATCCAATACTGGCAGAACTGGCAAGGTCTCTGCTCTGTATTCCAGCTACAGTCACGCCACCAGAGTGTCTGTTTTCAGCTGCAGGTAACATTGCTTCAAAAAAGAGGGCAAGCCTAAGTCCTGAGCATGTTGACATGCTCTCGTTCCTGCATTGCAGTCAAATGCTCCTTTAAAAAGAACACACAGACACACACACACACACACACACACGCACGCACGCGGAGGCCTTTTCCTTGATTCTCCTGGAGCTATTGGTTTAAACCACTTGCAGCAGAAATGTGTGAAACTGTTCAGAACCTAAGATGCACAACCTAAAGCCAATGTTTATGCCTTTTTTATTTATTATTGCCCTATATTTTTGATACTTGAAATATTAAGTTGAAAGTAAATTAATTTGTTTTTTACTTGTAATTATTTCTATGTTGTGTTTTATTTATTTCTATTTGTGTTTGCAATTTGGAAATGTATGTTGTGAATAAAAAATATAACCTATCTAAAAAAAGAAACCAATTGGTCATTCATTATTAAGTGAAATGTCTTGTTTTCTCTTGTGTATTTTTTTTTATTGCACTTTAACAAAGCAAATATGTTTATCCGATTACTTGATTAATCAAATCGATTTTTCAGTAGACTACTCGATTACTAAAGTAATCGATAGCTGCAGCCCTAATTTTAACACAATGGAATGTCAAGCTCATGGTACTGATACAGTAGTAGCTTCATCATTGTAATACAACATATAATATGTAACAATAATAGATTCAGCAGTAAATGTTGTCAACACATTAATATCAGATTAATGTAACGCAGGGCAATGGTTCAGGGAAGATGAGTGCAGGTTTATGGAAACATGAGTTTAATAACAAACCAAATAGAACGTAATCAGGTGAACAGAAACACACATATAACATAAAAACAGAATCGGGCAAAACAGAAACAAGCTCAATAGAACAGGTTAAACAGAGGGCCGACATGGCCTCAAGAGAAACAAACCAATCTAGAAGGCCCAACAAAACCTGGTTAAACAAGCTAAAGAAGCTAAACAGGCTAGAGGAGCAAACAAGCTAAGGAAGCTAACAAGTTTGCAAAGAACACAGATATAAGACCTTCCAAAAGGAAGAAGACTACTTTAAAATGTGCATCGCACTACAATACTAACCAAAGAACTGTTCTCCAGGCTTGGCTTAAGTAGTCCAGATAATCAGAGTCTGAATGGGGACAGCTGGAAAGGGAAGTCACGTGAGTTCTTGGAGCACCAGGGCTTATGGGAAATTAAGTCCCAATGTGGGGGAAAAGAGAGAAAGACAGAGACAGAGGGGTAGGTTGGTGAGGCGCGTGACAGTTAAACACACTAGTAGGTCTAGACACAAAATATGCAGTACAGTCATACCCAGTGTTGCGAATAACGGCGTTAAAAATAACAGCGTTAGGTAACGACGTCATTTTGTCAGTAACGGGATAAAATAATTTATTACTTTTCCTGTTGTTACAACGCCGTTGACGTTACTGGTCATTAAAAGCGGTGCGTTACTATATATTGATATACTAACAGCAGTGTTGCGAATAACGGCGTTAAAAATAATGGTGTTACGTAACGACGTCATTTTGTCAATAACGGGATAAAATAATTAATTACTTTTCCTGTTGTTACAACGCCGTTGACGTTACTGGTCATTAAAAGCGGTGCGTTACTATATATTGATATAATAACAGTAATCCGAGCGGACCTCTGCCCAGGCTAGTGAGGAGTAACAGGAGTAACAGCCGTTATTCCCAACACTGCATATAGATATGTTCAGTATGTGAAGTTTGATTCTCTGCTTTTGCACTGCAGCTATGAGGCTAATGAGCTAACAAGTTGTAATTTAGCAGATTAGCATTGTGTAAACTGCAGGCCTAAAACATTACACATTTGCCTCAAACAAAGTGGAGTTATCAGATAATCAGACTTGCTAATGTAGTTTCTGACACTACATGACACAATTCTATTTATAAAAACTGACAAAATTGCATGTTAGCTACAACTCCCAATCAGAAAATGTTGGAACAGTAAAGCATTTACCACTTTGTAATGTTGTCATTCCTTCTCATGACACTTAGAAGATATTTTGATACCAAAAATGCAAAGTGATTAAGTGTTTCAGAGGTTATTTTGTCTCATTCTTCTTTCAAAGACATCTTAAAGTGTCCAACAGTACTGAGGAATCAGAGATTGTATGTGTTAAACTTCAGCCTGCATGCACTGGAATTCCTCCAGATTCCTTGAATTCTTTTATGATATTATGCACTCTAGAGAATGGAATGTACAAAAAAACTTCTAATTTTTTTGTTGTTGTAGCATTGTTTTTAATCATTTAAAAAAGTTTTTCATACATTTGATGACAAATTGAAGATCCTCTGCCAATCTTTGCACTTCAAAGACTCAGACTTTCATGGACACTGTTTTTGCTGACATCTGTTGAAACTCACCTGTTGAAATCACATCATATTTTTTACTCTATTACTAGACCTAAAATGCTAGTTTGGAATGTTTTGCAGGCCAGAAATGCAGGAGTAAATGTATATTATCAATTAAAATGAAGTTGAGCAGACCAAAGATATAATATCTCAGGTTTCAAGTCAAAGTAAATTTAAGAAACATTTGATTTTTGCACATTCCATACTGTCACAATTTCTTTTTATGTGGGGTTGTACAAACAGTAGCAACAGTGATATTGAGCACAACTTCTTTACATGTTTATAGAAAGCAGAATATGGTATCAGAAACCACATAAACAAGTCTGCATAGTTTGTAATGAATGTGATTCAGGCATGCAATTTGCACAATGCAAATTAAGTTGGGTTAGTTGTTCACTACATTAGCTAAGAGCAAAAGTAGCTCCAAGGCAAAACTAAAAAAACAAACTTGGACACCAAATTGTCTTAGCTGATCAACTGTATTTGGGATAAGAGGAAAATTGTGTAAATGTATTTTTTCTATTACATTATCCTTATAGTAGGTACATCATTTATAGTACCTACTGAATAATTGGTCTTAAGATTAATTGCCAATCAAATAATAAGGGGTAACCGAAATTATCATCACACAAGTCCGTTATGGCCAGTTTCATATTAAGGGTCACAAACCTTGAACGCCTGTGTACAAACCAGAATTACCTACCTCACAGCTAAATCACATCCCATAACTTATTCAATCGAACATGACTGTGTTGATGTGTGTATTATTCTTTGTGTTCTGAGTCCTGAAATAACCTTTGTGTATAAACTTGGGCAGCAGACATGAATAATAACAGTTGCATTTGAATTGTGCAGTCTGTTTGTAAACGGCAAGAGCCTATAGTGTAGGTGTGGCGGTTTGACACATACAAGGAGGTTCATGAAACCTATCTGCGCTGTGGCTTCTCTTGTGTGGGTGATGCCTTTGTAGGTTACCTGCTTGCAAGTGGTGGCTGTGCCTCTCTTCTTTCTTTTATATATGTGTGGCTGGAAACTAAACCTATTCTGCCAGGGCTTTTCAAGAAGCCCTAGGGAGCACCAGAAATAAAGCATGGCATCTCAGAGGCTGAGAGAGAGATACACAGCAGGCTTTGGTTGAAGCTCAGTTCACACATGTGGTTAATCTGCTGGTGTTCTCTTAAGCCGGAAACACTGATCACTAGGGCCCAGAGGGATAAGCAGGTGTGTGTGTGTATGTCCAAAATGGGGACCAAAATGTCCTCATAATGCTATACATAAATTCTGTGCATGTGTAATTCCAGGTTCCCATACATGCTTATTTTTTAACCACTTAATTGTTTTTGTGACTTTTGGTTCATGAGGTTATGGTTAGGGTTATGTTTAGGTGTAGATATAAGACTGTTGAGATACAGTATTACAAGAGTCAATTAAATAGGCAGCCGTGGACTGGTGGTTAAGGATCTGGTCTTGGGACCGGAAGGTCATGACTGAAGTGCACTTGGTTAAAACAACTAACCCCCAGCTGCTCTGTAGATAGGGCTACCCTGTGTGTGTGTGTGTGTGTGTGTCACTGGATGGGTAAAATGGAAGAGGTCAAATTTCCCCACTGTGGGACTAATAAGGGATTTTAAAATAATGTCCCCATAAACAAAGTAGTATTCAACCTCACATTGTAGAGAATGGCTATGCGTCATTGTAGTAATAGGGACTTTTCCTTCATAGCATAAAATTTAAGGTGAAGACAAATTTAAGGTTACATCACGGTTAGATTTAATGTAAAGGTTATGGTATATTAAGGATTAGGTTTAGGGTAAAGGTAATGTTTAGGCTAATAATAGTTTGGCTAAGTTTTGAGGAAATGTAGGCTATGTGATGCCCCCATAATTCACAGAAACAAACGCGCGCGTGTGTGTATGTGTATTTATAAACTCTATATAAACTTTATTACACACATCTCCCTGACATTCAGTGGATATTTTTAGTCGTAGTGCAGTGACATTTACTTTTATTAATGTTGACAAGCCTGTAGTCACGAATACCTTAATTGATTTTTTTTTACAGCTAAATCAAATTAACCTACAACTTTATTTTAAACATAAACAATTTAATTGCTTGTCATACTCTACTATGACAATAACAGTGGTTTAAAAATAACAGTAATCAGTCTAATAATCTACAGTTTCATTTTTAAAACGTAAAAACACTCTTCTGACGTTGGTTCCACACCAGGCTGTGTTCTCCTGACGGTCGGACAGATTTGAGCGGCGCACACGGAAGAAGGAGAAACATTGTTTACAAACAGAAAGTTGCTGACGGCGATCCCAAAAGAGTGAAGTAATTAAACAGGTTATATGCTGGGAGGAACTTGTTCTTTAGGTAAGGATGTGTGTTTGAGTAAAGGCAGAGTTAGTGTTTTGTCAGGTTATGCTTCTCTATCACTTATATTTAAAGAACAGTAGGAGAAGTTAGAGAAACTGGTTTTATTCTCAAATCACATTCAACATCTTCCACTAAGCAGTGTTTATGAGTTAACCAGGTAGCATAAGCTCAACTTTGACGACTGTCAAATAGCACTGTGCTACTGCTGCTCGTTCCCCATTGGACAGATTTGAGTTTGGACTTAAGTTACCTGGCTAACCTGCTTTGTGAAATAAAGCAAGACCTCCCCTGGACCACAGTCTCAGCTCTGGATATCAGATCAAATCTACTTTAGTGTCACGTTACCTTACACAGATGTGAAGGCGAGTGAAATCTCAGGTGTGTAGTCCCTGCAGTACTTAATACAATAAAAGATTATCATAATTTGAGAAAATTATATACAATAAACAGTGAATATACATAACCAGTGATTATATTACACATTCCTAGCCCCCAGTATTGCACGTCTGATATCTAGTCATATGAGTTGTGAATTAGAGGCTATGATATATGCAGATGTACACATTTCCCTTATAAGTCATATAAATTATAAATCAGAAGTTATTTTATATACAAATGTACACATGATGATTGTACAGAATGGGAGGATGCATAGGTGTCAGTCTGCGTGTGCAGGTGTGTATGTGCTGGACTTAAAGTTCAGTGGGTCTTATCAGGAAAGAAGCTGTATTGGAACCAGCTGTTTCTGGACTTTCTCTCTCTCTCGTCTGTCTGTCTGTCTCTCTCTTTCTGTCTCTCTGTCTCTCTCTCTCTCTCTCTGTGTGTGTCTCTCTCTCACTCTCTCTCTCTGTCTCTCTCTCTCTCTCTCTCTCTCTCTCTCTCTCTCTCTCTCTCTCTCTCTCTCTCTCTCTGTGTCTCTCTCTCTCTGTGTCTGTCTCCCTGCACAGATTGTTTAAATGCAGCAGTCAGATTCCTCTTTGTGACATTGGTCAGTGAGCGTTCACTTCCACTACTGTAGTGTTGCTCTGTCATCTTGACTTAGGGACCCTAAAGGAAACGTCAGATAAATACATGTATGTTAATTTGCTTTAATGGTTTTCATCAAGAATCTGGGGTTTAACTTTAAGTTGGATTTAACTTTAAAAGTGAAGGCCATCAGTATAGCTGAATTGATATATCATGGCAGGAGTGGTTACTAACTAGGAGGCAGAACAGTCCTCCTTTTGTATAATTAGTAATGTTTTTTGTTCTAACAGTGTCTGAACTGAAGAGTAGTTTTTACTCTAACTTGTCTGTACTAGTTGAGATAATTCTCTTAAAGGAAACAAAGCACTGTTGTGCGTTGCTCTGGTTAAGAGTGTCTGCCAAATGCTGTATGTAAATGTAAATGTAATTATCCAGTTGATAGATTAATAATTTAATATGATTTTTCTTGGAAAGTGAAAGAGTCTGGATCCAGTTGATAGTAAACTGAAAAGTAATAATTGTCTTGTCGTATCTGCTCTTGCAAACCTTTCAACCTGCTGTATCTCGCATCACATTCAGAAGATGAAATTTGTGTATTTGCAAATGTATACACACATAATCTGTCTCTTCCAGTTTTTTTTCCAACATTTCACCTTGTCTATGAAATCTGACTAGTCTGCAAATAAACAATTGGTTGAAACAGCTTTCCCCCTAAAGACACTTAAAGTAACTTAATGAAAGCAAATAATCTCATTGTCTAGTTAAAACTTAAAAGGTTTGACACTGCAAAGCATCTGTTTTTGTCTTGTCCTTGTCTCAGAGTGTCAGTGTAAGGAGTTTGTCTAGATAGCATCTGCTGCAACTGACATTTTTTATGCTTGCAGAAGTTGTGGTGGGCTTGTAATGGTGTTAACACAATGGCAAACTTTGTCCTGTCATCAGACAGTCAGCTTCTCTCTTCACTTTCACAAGTGAGAATGCAGATACACAGTAGTGCTGGAAAGGGTGTGAACGTCAAATTTGTATATTTTTAAACATATGTTAAACATAAATCTGATTTCTGAAGTCCTAAAAGTAGGTAATAAAAAATCTCAATTATATGTACAAGGGGGAAAAAAGTATTTGGTCAGCCATTGATTGTGCAAGTTCTCCTATTTAGAAAGACGAGAGAGGTCTGTAATTTTCATCACTTGAAAATTGCACATGAAGGTACACTTCAACTATGAGAGACAAATGAGAGAAAAAAATCCAGGAAATCACATTGTAGGATTTTTAAAGAATTTATTTGTAAATTATGGTGAAAAATAAGTATTTGGTCAAT
>BRDA01039449.1:1654-15453 GCA_036984385.1 Crenuchus spilurus
TTACTAAGGAAAATTCTCTGAAAGTGGAAGGAATGTCATAGGCAGGATTAAAACAAACGTTTACAGGTTTGGAAGAGGACTCTAGCGATGGAACGGCACCACCTCTTCGAACTCTCTTGGAAACTTAGATTCTCGCTACCAGGAGCATAGCTCCAGATGGTATCGCTCTTAGATTCAAAGGTTCTCTCAAGCTTCTCCACCACGGCAAGGTAGCGATCTCAGGAGAAGGTTTGGACATTTGCAAACAAAATTAGGACGGATACTGTAAGGAAGGTGAAAGTCTCTTAAAAGGAATCATTACAGGTGATGAGACATGGATTCATCACTATGAGTGTGGAATGGAAACATCCTCAATCACCAAGAAAAAGTACAAAAGTCAAACGTCAGCTGGAAAATTGATGCTGACACTTTTCTGGGTCCCCTGAAAGAAACCATAAGAGGATGAAGATGAGTGGGGCACATTCAAAGTGTAGCAGATACGGTTTGGGAACAGCTCCCAAAATTTCACTTATTTATATAAGCAAGACAGGGGAAGACCTTTTACACACTGTAGCCACTCAAGTCACTTTACAGGTGAAAAAAAGTCATCAAGAGAATCATGAGAGAAATAATAAAAGTGCCAAAAAGCAGATTAGAAAATAGAGGTAATCAAGTTTCATGATAAAAAAGTGAATAGAGAATACAAACATTAGGTAAGACTGACTGACCGGTTTCTAGTGGTCTGAGAGTTCTACTTGACTCATATCTCTACAGCTGGTCTCAGAATAAGTATACAAGTCCTACACCATTAATCCTAATATATAGTTATTAGCAGAGGTCCTGTGCCTTTATTATTTAGAGTAGCTATTATTATTCTGTCAAGACAATTCCAACTCATGGCATAAGGACAGTGTTTCTCCAGAACATATTGTCTTCTGTTTGGGTATATCCCCACAAATACAGTAGTACAGAAGATGTGTGTGTGTGTGTGTGTGTGTTGAAGAGGTGGTGGCCTATTGTTGAAAACGAGCTGGAAAAACTGGCTGATGGGTCTGAAATGATCTAAAAGATGCTAATCAGATAGTGTTACAGCACTCGTACGTTAAGCACTGACAGTTGTCTTTATTTAGTGCAGGGAGTGGAGGAGTGGGGAAGAATGTCTCATGAGCTCACTTTTGAAACCTCACACGGCCATCTTGGGTTTCGTCACTCGCATCACCTGGATAACCTGAAGAGGGTGTGTCTCCGGCAAAATATGCATCTGTCACTTTTGGACAATAAGTCAGAGAGCGAGGGGACTATGAATGGAAGACAGCTTAGCATTCAGTTCCAGCCAGTAGGTGTTCAGCACACCATAAATAACAGTGTACCACATATAAACTGTTGGAAGTACACCTTTCTGACTGCTTTGTACCACCCCCCCTAATTTGGGAAACCAACCACAGTATATAGAGCAGTGTTATAGGGAACAGTATCATTGACTTTGTTGTATGCTAGTGTTATGCAGACTTACTCATCTCTGTACAACAGTAATCATTCCAGCACTCACAATACAGTGTATTATAGTTACTGGGTAAAATCATACACTGCCAATTATATTGACATACATACTTTGATAACAAATGAGTTAAGTCCTATTCTTGCCACACTTCCTGCAATGGAACGATGGCAATGACTTTATCCAGACCTGGGCACCAGAATGTAGCCTAAATTAAAGCTGAATTACTCATGGATAATACAGCTGGCTGTAATTAGGCCAGTTTTGGGCCAACAGAGAAATGGAGTTCACAGTAGGTTGTTTTTGGGTCCAGAACTCAAATACCACAATTCTTAAACATGACTACTACAACCAACAATCAAGTTTAATACAAGTCATAAAATTACTTATGTGGACTTGTAAGGAACCAGCCTTTTGACCTCACTGACAAGACCTGACTAAAGCGCCTTTGAGCAAGACACCTAACCCCCAACTGCTCCCTAGGTGCTGAGAATAGAGCTGCCCACCACTCTGGACAAGTGTGTTCAGTGCCCTGTAGACAGTACCGGTGCTAGGCATGTGGGTGCTCTAAGCGCAAATGCTTTGTGTGCCCTCATTCTGCCTCACTTCAGCACACAGAGGGGGTGCGCAGTGAAGATTTAGGTGCCCCCATCCACAAATGGGACCCCAGGTGCAGTGCGTAGTGCACATGGGCAGAGCACCAGCCCTGCCTGTAGATAACCAGTGTGTTTGAATGTGCTTTTCATGAATGTGGAGGTCAAATTCCTCTGTGTGCAAGCAGTGTGTCGTGAGTTTAAAAGTAAAAGTTTTAATATATCAGATAAAAGATAAAGTAGTGATTGAATTGAGTACTAGATAGCTGTACATTGCACTGCATGCTTAGGTTCTGAGTTTCTCTCAGACTCTCTCTCTGTCCGGCACAGGTGTTCTGTGGGGCACAAGCCCAATGGCAGGGTAACCAGAGACCCCTCCGTGTTGGGAACTCAGATAAGCTGCTCTTTCTTTCCTTCTCTGTACCTCTCTCTCTCTCTCTTTCTTTCTCTCTCTCTCTCTCTTTCTCTCTCTCTCTCTCTCTCTCTCTCTCTCTCTGTATGTGTGTGTGTTTCTTCTCATCTCTCATTCTCACTGTGATGGGGCAAAAGGTGAGGGCAGGAAGCCAAACAAAGGCATGCGTGCCCCTGCCATGAGAAAGAGGAGACCCCTTGCTTGTCTGTCAGATTTGTGTGGGGACTCTGTCACAATGGCATTCCACATTCCAGAGAGAGAGAGAAAGTGGCTTCAGGACAGAAGGGACAGATGTGAAGCTGAGAGAGAGAGAGAGACACACACACAGAGAGAGAGACAGAGAGAGAGAGAGAGAGAGAGAGAGAGAGAGAGAAATACTCATAGAAATGTTCCAGTCTGATCTGAAATATCATAATGGGAACCATCAAAATGCATTTTACTGTTGTCTATCCCAGTCAGTTGGGTCAGACAATTTTAGACTATTTTATTATATTTCATCCCCACTCTATTTATTCCAGTATTGGACTTTCAGTCAGTAATGATTGAGTCAGCATGTCAGAGGTGTAGAATATGATTTAAAGGTAAAGTTGTAATATTAGCAACAGACTGCAGCTTTTGGAAGCTTTGGATTTGATCAGAGAAACCAACCTCTCAGTGACATCATTATTTCTTATTAGTGGCTTTTGAAACAAGTGAAGGACCACAGAACACATGCCCATTTTGTCTCAGTGTTTCTTAAATGAGTTCTGGGCCCAAAGAAAGCAGCAGCTGGTTTATACAGTACCAGTGAAAAGTTTGGACACACCTTCTGATTCAATTTTTTTATTTTTCCTACACTGTAAATAAACACTGAAGTCATCCAGACTCTGAGTGAACACATAATGAATCATGTAGTAAACTTAAAAGTGTTAAACAAACCAAAACATGTTTTAGATTTGACTTCAAAGTAGACACACAACTGATGTCTCAAACACATTAAGAGGCAATAAATGCAAGTCATGAACTCTTAACAAGGCACAGCTGCACAGTAAATCTGCCAGTGTTAGATCAACACTATTAGAGTTAAATTAACACTGAGAGTGTTACATTTTGACACCCTCAGTGTTAATTTAACTCTAATAATGTTGATTTAACACTGGCAGATTTACTGTGTGTTAACTGAAAGCCATTCCAGGTGACTACCTCATAAAGCTGACTGAGAAAATGCCAAGAAAGCTGCATCTAAGCAAGAGGTCCCTACTGTGAAGAATGTCAAATATAAACATATTCTGGTTTGTTTGGTGATTTGAACTAATAAGCTCAGGGTTGCACAGTAGCTTGGTGATTAGCATGTTTGCCTCTCAGCACTGAGATCTTGAGTTCTCTCCATGTCTGTGTGGGTTTCCTCCCATAGACCAAAAACATGGAGATCAGGTGAATTGGGTACTCTAAATTGTCATGTTGTGTGTGCCCAGCAATGGTGTGTAATGCCCAGTGGAGGAGTAGGGGACTCGCCGTGACCCTGACCAGGACTAAGCAGAAGATAATGGATAGATATTGGATCAAACTTGATATCAGCAATGATTTTGATTTGCCCAAGTACACAGCCAATTCATCAGTGTTAAACTGTTAATGATCACAGAACAGTGTTGATTTAACACTGGCAAATGTGCTGTGCAAATACCCCAATACAATCAAAAGAATCTTCCCTGTGCTCTCCACTTTGGCTTAGGAAGAAACAAAATGAAACCGCAGTTGGGGTGGGGTTGGGTTAGGAACCCCTCCAGGGTTTTGTCCTCATACACAGGTGATCTAAAGAGGCTCATGTATGTGATGAAGTGCAAGTCACACTGTAGAACCTGACCTCACACACATCCATTACTATAGAGCCTCAGTTCTGGGTGTCACACACATACACACACTCCCATCACGCCCCGTGGCGAGACACTGGAGCCGTGTCTGTCCTTGTTCACCAGCAAAATAACACCAAGTGGGGAAGACTGACTTTTTTTAAAAGCAATTTAAGTGGAGTCCTTTGCAGTCATTCATGCTAGAAATGTGCTGGAATGCACACATTAAAAGTTTTGAAAGGTTCGTACTAACTTTGAGTACCTTAAGTACTATTCTTATTGCCTTTATCTAGTACTTTTTCCTGTGACCTGTTTTACTGGCATCTCCAAAAATGTGAATATTATGAAAAAAGTTCAGTTGTGCTCAGAATTTAATTATTTTGTATTCAGTACACATAAAGTGACACTTTTCAAGCAGTTTTGTTTGTTTTAATAGTAATTTACTCAAAATGACAAACATTTTCATAAGCTATAAGCCTGATCAACATCAAAGTAACTTTACATGTAATTAAAGTTTTTTTTTTTTAAAGCACAGAAACACACACTAAGACTAAATGGAAGTTTAACTTAGTACCTTTTATGACTCTTTTGTATGAAGTACCAGGACTAACTAAGTACCTTATCTAATTTTCGTTTCACTTTTGCTTAGTATCTTATCTCTTTTGTATTAAATTTTGCAGTATATTCTTCTATTTAGAATTAGACTTAGACTTAGACTTAGACAGCTGTATTTGTCATTTTGCATACAGCAAGTATACACAGAACAAAATTTCATTACAACTGGCTCAGCACAGGACTGAAATACAGACAGTGTCAACATCAGTGTAGGTAAAATATTAACAGTATGTGTGTATGAACATATAAATATAAACCTTTATATACCTTGGTACCATAAGTTTGTCACAACCACAGAGTCTTTTCTTATGATAGTATCTTGACATGACACATTTTAATGGCTCTATCATTAGTACCATTGTTTTTTTTTAAGTCTTCTGTTAAGTACATTTTTTATTACCTCAACTTATGACCTCTTTGTAAAATAATTTCCTGTTTTTAATATCAGATTTTGACTCTAGATAAACACACACTTGACACCTAAATCCAAAGAAATATTCTTGCCAGGATTGGGAACCTGTTCTGTTCTTGGCCTCGTGTAAAAGAGAAATGAATTTTTATCCATAACAAGTGAAATCATGTCTCTTCTTCCTCTCCATACAAGCTGACACACACACACATACACACACACACACGTACCCCTATATATTTACACAAGGCTTGCTAATCTCCAATTTGTTTGTCGAGCAGTTTCTTTGATAGCATCAAATATCCTAAAAAAAAATAGCTGAAATACAATAGAAGCAGTAATGTGAAGCTGCCGGTGTCTGCCAGCCGGTCTGGACGCTCCACTCTTCTATTCACTCACAGACACTTTATCAAACCACATCCAAACAACAACAGTTCACCTCAGCTCAGTTTCGCTGCTTCAGTGGATTACCACACAGTGCTAGGCCTCAGTCCCAGGATAGCAGGAATCACAATCAGGTGCTGTTGCCATTATAATGTTTATCTAAACCCATTAACTTAATCCATTTATTAATTTTTAATTATCATTATATATATATTATATCATTAACATCAACCATTTGGTAGTACACATTTAAGTCACTATATCTTCTTGATGAAGGTGTTGAACTTACCACAATGTGTTTGTGCATCTCAACCGAACGATGGAGGTATGGTAGGTTAAGAAGCATCAACTAGAAGTCATTAGAAATATAATATTTTCATGTTATACCACCACACAGATGAATGGTGGAACAAAATTAATATCTTATTGTACAGCTTTTGTATTTGTAGTTTATGTTCTGATATTACCATAAAGTGCATCATGTACATTTAAAACAACTCTGGGGTCTTAAAAAAAATTTCTTTTTATTATTGACCTTTTCTTGTACATTTTCTTATTACCTTTAGCATTTGTTATTATAATGTTTATCTTACATTGTCCATAACTATGAGTATTTTACATATTTATGGTAAAGACAAATATACTCTGGAGTAAACAAACCATTTAAATATATTAAAGTGACCACAATTTATCACAACACCACACGCTCACATTTTGTAGACATTATATAAAATATACATTGGATTTTATAATCACCAATAACAAATTAGCCTCCATGCTAATGTTAACTTCATTACTAACATAAACCGCACACCTGAAGATAGTGACACACTGACCAATGTGCTTGCATACAGTAGAATTTGACCTTTGCATTTAACTGATCTGTGAAGTTTAACTCATGCTAGTGAACATATAGGGGGCAGTGAGTGCATTTGCTCCTGGGGTGGTAGCCCTATTCACAGTGTCTAGTGTGCAGTTGGGGGTTAGGAGACTAAAGGGAAGTTCAGTTTGTTGTTTCAAGGGATCGAACCAGCAACCGTCTGGTCACTAATTTTAATATTAGCATGGAGGCCTAACCGCAAGCCCACAGCTGCCCCAGTCCAGGTTACCTGTCCTAACACTTTGACCCATAGACATTATATACTTAGATGCCGCATTGACTGGGTTGGCCTGCTGATGTAACATAACTCTGTGTCCGCCATATTGGAGGAAAGCTGCGCTATGAACTAACACAAGTGAATGGACTGAACTTCATAAATCGCCTTTCTACAAAGTTATTTAAGCTAGTGCATTCATTCACACATTCAGATGTGCACTAATATACACTGTGAAACTTTTAGGCACAAAAAATAATTGTTTTCAAAATGATTTTTTTTGGTTCATAGAGGTTTTACCATTGAAATGTCTTCAACTGTAAAGGTAATCCCATGTGATCCTGTTTTGACTGTAAAATGGTTTGAAAAACTCCACGCAGCACCAGAGTGCAGCATCTCTCTCATGTTATTTTGGTCGCTTTTGCCTCCTCCAATATGGCGGCGACATTGACATACGAGTCAACGCTCAATGCATTGTATATAATGTATATAATGTAAGTATAAGTATATAATGTCTATGCTTTGACCATTTGCATGCTAGGGGTGTTCAGTGTCATTATCTGTATCTGTATCTGTCTGTTTAAAGTTTAAAAGACCTTTTCATGCATTTTCTAACGTTTTTTTTCCAAAATGTTCACTACTTTTTACTAAAGAACAATGAAAACCATGAATAATGCATCTGTAATATTAATTATTATTATTATTATTATTTTTTAAATGATTTATTTGTAGATCTCTGCAGATATGCCCTTAGTCTAGTTCTGCCTTTATACAGCAAGTGTCAGTCAGTGTCAACTTCTGTAAAGTTACCATTTTGGAGATACTTGGTTTTTTTTACATAAATGGTTTGTATGTAGCTTACAGTTTTATTTTGGAACTCAGGGCAGTGTTTAGGTCAGTCAGACAGACAGATAGAATTAATCAGAAACGTTTAATTGAACATCCTTTCTTCTGCTTTTATTCATGTTATCTGATCTGTTAGTGATGTAGATCTATATGCTAAATGGCTGGGTAAGTATATTGACTGAGGAGATACAGATCAGACAAAATTAGTTAACAAAGTTTCACTGAACTATTTGGCCAAATACAGTTGTCTGTGAGCAGGATTTTTAAATTCTGAATAGTGTATCCAGTTACATCCCTATTGTATATCTATAATCACTTTTCACAATTAACCTAATATTAATATACAAATAATGCATTTGTGGGCTTGGACAGGCCACTTATAGCACAGTTACATCGAATGTACTTGATGTAACTAGCATAGAGGCATCATAAAAAATGCATTGCAGGTTGATTCCATACATCTGTGTTCTCCATTAAGCTTCCAGCCTTAACCATTTGTCACACGAGCACCCTTTCTGTCACGGGGCGTGTCCACAGGGTAAAGGATATATGTTGTTGTCTTTGTGTTTTCGTATTATATCATGATGTATTTGTGCGGATTATAATGGATGGGCTGGTGTAATGGGGAGCCCCTCCGGTGTTGTTTTTGTTTGTGGAATGCACCCCGATATTCACTGGTGCTGGTCCAGGAAACAGTGGGCAACCAAAAACAACTGGCCCCAGGCTTCTGTATGTGTGTGATTTATGTGACTGACACACACAGGTTTACCTGTTATACCCAACTTCCATGAGAATCATTTGTAATGATCATGCTCCAAATCCACCCTGTGGAGTCCAGTCCACTGTTTTGACTGAGGCTTGAGTTTTTCTGTTCTAAAAGTTTTCCTTCTCAGGTTGAGAACAAACTGTATTGGATGCCGGAGTGGCCTTCATGACGTGTCCGTAGTGGGCACTAGTTCTTGCTGCCAAGTTCTTCCTGAGGTGATCACTTTCTCACAAGAAATGTCATTATGTTCTGTGACCAAATACTTTACAGTAAATAGACCTACATCACAGAAACATCCTAATCACATCGAATATGAGTGTTTACTCATCTGCAGTATGTCTCTGAAGGTGCTTTCACACCTACCTTGTTTGTTCTGGACTTTTGGATGTTTTAGTTTGGAACCAAAATATCAGGTGTGAAAGAGACCAAAGGACCAGAATTTGGTCCAAGCAAAACAGGTGAGATCGACTGAACCATGCTTCGGTTTGTTTGCAGTGTGAAAACACTTTTTTGGATGTTTCTAACTTTCGGAGCAATTACAGGAATTTGAGGCAGGACATCATCACTCATTAATCAATAAAAAAAACCTGAAAAACAAATAACTGCAATGAAGAGCAAATGTTTAACTGAAATTTAGCAGAATGAACAAGGGCCAAAGTCAGCATGAAAAAAACAGAAAAATGGCAAAACGTCTACCTTACTTTCTGAGTGAATGAGAGAGAGGATATGGTCGACTGAGCAATACCACCTGGGGTTGGGGTTGTATAATGCATTACATGTTTAAATACAAAGGCATTTAAAAAAAAGTTGTACACTAGGCATATGGCTGACACTTATATGAAAAAAGAGCTTTATTGGCTCTTTCCTGAATTTCCCGCAAGGGATTAATAAAGTATCTATCTATCTATCTATCTATCTATCTATCTATCTATCTATCTATCTATCTATCTATCTTAGCAACACTAACATGCAGAATATCCTTAAAGGATATTTGAACATGTCAAATATGCAAAAACAAAATTACATTGTGTACACACTACTGTTCTTCCAATCAAAATACTGAATGAGCAGAAGGAATATTTTCACTGCTCCATGCTTGCTGCCGTCAATAGACACGCCACAGTAAGGAATATTGAAGTGCTTTTAGAGCAGGGGTCGGCAACCTTTACCACTAAAAGAGCCATTTGGACCCAGTTTCCACATAAAAGAAAACACTGGGAACACAAATACTTTTTGACATTTATAATGAAGATAACACTGGATATACAGGTTTTTTTTTGGGCTTGAACATACATTTTATTATTATTATTAATTATTCATAAATATTGGCAAATATATCTTATTAATAATTACTAGTTACTATTAATAATATACTAATAATAACTATTAAATGTTATTCTGAATAATAAAATTAATAATAATTTTAATAAAAATCTGTATTAATCATTAATAAAATATTAATACAATATTACACATTAAAAAATAATAAACTGTTAAGCATGTAGCATATAATTATCACATATTTCAGTCAACTTCACTCCGGCTCATTATCATGAATGTTATACTTATGTTTGGACTGTATGGTCAATAGACTTCATTTACACATAATTATACCTCATTTTTGAATAAAATAAGCAGAAATTCTGAATTATTTTGATAATAGTTAAACTATTAACTTTTTTCAAATAAATGCACACACACAGACTCAAATGTTAATGTTAATGAATTTTAATATGAAACCTCTGATATTAAAATATGTCTAGCTGACGTGACAAAAGCAGAACAAACGCTCAATATATTAACTTACGGGGTGAAATCTGACTGCTTGCCAAATCGGTGAGCTTGTGACCGGCCTAAATGTTTCAGAATGAGTGCTTGGATTTCTGCTGGGTCCTAATGTTCGCTAGTCTCCATTTAATATAGCGTAACATTGCAATAAAGAAAACTGAACGGAATAGGGGGAGGGCAAGACTAGTTTGTTAATGAAACGCTTCTCGAGTAAAACTAAATTCCAGATGTAAAACATTCCGCCTGGACATGTTTTTTAAGTCTCAAAAAGAGGACATCTGGTCACCCTACTTTACCTCATTTGTCCCCTGTTAAAGCACCCAGTAAATTAAAATTGACCTTAAAACAGTTCACTTTCATTGTGGTGCCAGTTAGTTAACTAGCTAGCTTAGCTATTTACTTAACTAATGGTGTTAACTTTGTGGAACTTTAATAAAGAATTCAGATGTTGTATTTTACAACAACTTCAAAATCCCAATCACATTTTAGGACCGATACTAGTTATAAAACTAGTTTTACCCTAGTAACACAACTAGTTTTATTATACTAAACCAACAATGGATAGTACCATACTACCACATACTCATTCAACACTTCAAGGTTACATACACTAGTATGAATACAGGACCTTACATCTGCACACACACACACACACACACACACACAAAATGGGCAGTGAACAGTGACATGCGCATGCGTGCACACACACACACACACACAATAAGGGGCAGTAAACATACATATGCACACACACATACACACACAAAAGGGGCAGTGAACACTGACATACACACACAATCACACACACACACACACACACACACACACACAATGAGGAGCAGTGAACACACACACATACAATAAGGGGCAGTAAACATACATATGCACACACATACACACACAAAAGGGGCAGTGAACACTGACATACACACAATCACACACACAGACACACACACAAATATTAAGGAGCAGTGAACACACACATGTACGTACACACACTCACTGAGGGGCACTGAACACACACACACACATACACACAAACACACACACACACTAAGGGAGATTCAATGCATACATGCATGCATGAACACACACTCTAAGGGGCAGTGAACACACACACACACACACACACACACACACACTAAGGGACAGTCAGCACACACGACAGGAATGGTGATCAGCCCCATCACCTATGGCACCCGGGGAGCAGTTGGGGGTTAGGTGCCTTGCTCAGACATTTCAGTCATGTCCTGAACTTTCATGGCCCCCATCTGGAGCATTAACAAAGCAGCTTCCGATCACATAATAACAGATGCTGCTGTTGGCATCAGAAAAGAGATACTTTAATAGGGATGTCTAGGTGGTGTCACATGTATTATTTGTGTAACTCAAATATTCTAAGCACATAGTTCTTGGCAGTGATGGTTTATATTGGGTACCTTCAGTACCAGGAGAAAAAAAAACATGAGCAGTGAAATGAATTCCTGTTGTGTCAGTCTGTGGTTGCCTGGCATTGGGATATTATTTCTTTGGCTGTTATAAATCATGATCCAAGTAGGTGTGTATGTGTGCGTGTGTGTGTGTGTGTGTGCATGAGTTGGGTGTAGCTCTTTTTGTGTGTGCCTGCCTGTCAGCTTCATGCTTTTTTGAGGTGTGCCATGTCTTGTCCTGTGCTAGTAATCCAATGCCAGGCCTAATCAAAGACAGGCCTAGTGAATGGCTTGCCATAACCACAACTGCTCCCACCTATTAGAGCTAACAGCCCTGTGAATGCATCAGATAGCATCTGTGCTTTTGAAGGACGGAGCGGGAGAGAGAGGCCGAGGGAGATAGAGAGAGATAGAAGGTGGCTTTTGTCGGGGCTTATCTGGGCTTTGTGGATGTCACTGCCTTGCCCTCCTGATCATTGCCTTCATTATGTTGCTGTGTCTTGAGGGCCTAGCCTGTCCATTCCATATAATCACACCATATTACCAGCCACCCTTTTCACTATTAAAATAATCACTTGCAATTAGGAGGAGAATAGACAGCGAGAGAGGGAAAAATCACACACAAAGTAATATTTTCCCCACCTTACATGCTTTTGATGTCGTTTTTCTTTTTCCTTTTTTTTTTTTTCACCACCTCCCACAATGCAATAGCAGAGGCAGAATGGTCCGTGCTCAAAGCCGCCACTATTAAGGAAAAAGGCGCCGACAATTTTTCAAGAGCGTCGAGATGAAAGAAAAAAGAGAGAGAGAAAAAGAGAGAGAGAGAGAGAGAGAGAGAGATAGGAGCAAATAATTCAGAAATTGACCATGTCTAAAAATGAAGAAAATCGAAGTGTAAGAGGAGCATTGTGATTTACTTTATCCCAGCTCGGAGATGCCAGAAAAATAAGAGAGGCCATTAAATCTCCCTTTGAAATAAATGCGGTCCATTTATCTGTGTGGCCAAAGACGACTAATGAAGCTATTGTCAAAGCAAATACGGCAGGGCCAGATACATGAGCGAGCCGGCGCAAGATATCGTAGCCTTGTCCAGACATGTCAGCGGAGATGAAAGATAGATTCATCTAAATATTGGGATAGCCACAGGTGCTGGGAAATAGCAGAGAAATAGAGCACAAGTTCCATTTTCCTTAAGAGCATGGAGAGAATAAAAGGCTAGCTTAGGTAGTACTAATGCTAATGAATGCTGCAATGATATGGTGCAGCAGGTAAACAAACAAATATTTACTGTAATTAGAGTTTGCTGTAATAACACAGTTTCTATTCTTCTTTTTCTTCTGTTTTTGTTTTCTTTCCAAATGTTTTGCCAAACCAGTTCAGAAATGGGAATGGTGAGCTTTTTTTGACCCAATGTAGGCTACAGTTTCCATGTAGCAAGTTCAATGAATGACATGTGGAATACCACAGTGAGCACCCAGCAACACCCTACAAATCTCCAGATACCATAGTAATGGTCTAGGTACACCTAATCAACCATTACAGACACCATACACTGTAAATAAAATTTAACTGTAAATTAACAGTAAAATACTGGCAACAGAGAGGCATATGGCACTGTTGTTTATTTAAAACAGTACTTTACTGTATATTTAATTACATTATGTGACAGTAGAATAACTTTTATGGTAAATTTACAGTACATGCAAGCAAATACTTATTTTACAGTGTATTATAAATTCTATTGTAATGTAACAGTATATTAATGCATCGTTGATCAACCTGCTAACCTTTCTGCCAGCTTTGCTTCTTCTTCACTCACTACATATTTATGTAAACTTAAGCAACCATTTTGGGAGGCCATAGCAATCTCCTAGCAATGCCCTAGAAAACACCGGTAGTTGCTTAGGATGCTCAATGACTCTTGATCTACAGATAGAGCAGCTAATGCTGTGTCAATTAGCAACTTGCAGACTGAATGCCTAGATGCCTATATTAGCAGGAAAGGGTGTTGAGTAATCCCCCATTACTGACAAGTTTATATGGAATTTAATGGCTGATACCACATTCATTCATTATTATTATTATTATTATTATTATTTTTATTATTGTTGTTGTTGTTGTTACCCATCATTACTTACAGTGGTGCTTGAAAGTGT
>BRDA01039453.1:4716-16550 GCA_036984385.1 Crenuchus spilurus
TAGTTAGTTAGTTTTAAATAAATATATCGCGAAAAATGTTACCTGTAACAGTGTTTCGTCGAAATGTATTATTCATAGTCTGTAAAACTAAGATTCGGGCATTATGTAAAGCTGCTTTGTGACAATGTCCATTGTAAAAAGCGCTATATAAATAAATTTTGATTGATTGATTGACTGTTACAGTTTTGGGAGAAGAATGCTGTCCATTTTTGTGTGCTGTAGTATTTTAGCTGCCTAACAGTCCTGAGACTTGTTTGCTGGATTTTTATTTCATGATGTCCCAAATGTGGTCTGGACAGCAGGCAGATCAGTTCAGTACTGTCATGCTGTTGTGACGGCTGCAGTATGTGGTTTAGTTTTGTCTTGCAAGGCCTTGCCTGAAAGAGACGTGGTCTGGATGGGAGCACATGTTGTTCACACCATAGACACTAATGCAACCCCAGACTATCAGAGATGCAGGCTTTTGAACTGTGCGCTGAAATAACATTTTTATTCATCTGACAACAGAACAGTTTTTCATTTTGCTTCAGTTTTTTGTAAATGATCTTTGGGCCAGAGGAGACGTCAGTGTTTCTAAATCGCTTTGATGTATAACTTCTTCTTTGCATGATGCAGCTTTAACTTGCATTTGTGGACTGCACAGTAAAATGTGTTCACAGACTGTGATTTTTGATGGTGTTACTGAGCCCATGCAGTGATTTTTAGTACAGGTTCATGTTTGTTTTACTTCAGTGCTGGCTGATTACCTGAAGATCAGAAGCATCCAATATTGTTTGCTGATCTTGTCCCAATCTTTTAATGACATTATGTAATATAATAGATGGTGGGATATTCAAAGTCTTCACAGTTTTATGTTGAGGAACATTTCTCACAAATTGGTGCACCTCTGCCCATATTTGCTTCAGAGAGACTCTCGAATTCTCTTTTCCTACATATTCATGTGATTTTTTTAAAAATCAGTAACACTTACTTTTCAGCCTATTGTTGCTTTTGCCAGTTTTTGTTGAGAGGTGTGTGCTGGTAAAAAAGGGTAAAAGGGTAAAATTATCTTAATGCAGATCTCAGACATTGGATAGCTACATTTTACATAGCTGTGTAGATCAGCAGTGCCCAAACTGCATCTGTTCTTATTTACATGTATTTATATTTCACACTGTTTCCCAACTTTTTTGGAATTGGGGTTGTATATACAGTAGTTATACCAAGTCCTAAAACACCTCAGCTAGTCTGAGACCTTAGTTCCAATCTGTATGTGGTTTGAGCATGTTGAGTTTCAGTGATGTATTTTAACATCCAGGCTATTTAGGTGAAATTGATTGAGAGCAATGTTAGTCCAGTTAGATCCAGTTACAAATTAAACTAATCATGTCTTGGCAGATCAACCAAATCTGTGGGAAATTGTCTAATTAGGACTTTTTAAGTGAAGTATTCTTTAAACAGTATCTCATTTGGCTGAATATGTGCTGTCCAGCAGATGTTAATGTAGTTGGAAAAGAACTTGATGCTGATTTCATGTGAAATTATGCTTAAAAGGCAAATTGAATAACTTCGTAAGAGCTGTAATGTTCCTCTCCTGTTCCTCCATAACACAATATTATGTTGTGGGCTGCATGTTCAAGATGATTGAGCATTGATCATTCATAGTCAGCGTCACTTCATGTAGTTGTCATAGCAAGTAGTCAGTGGAAGTGATATGAATAATATCAATATTAACAAGTGTCCTTCTCACTGCTTTCTTGTTAACTATGACAGTTTTTTTTTATTGTTATAGTCCTATGAAACTGCTGTGCAGTAAAATGTATTGTTTGTCCAACAGGCCTAATTCAGTTCTTCACGAGATTATAAAGCATTAAATCATTTCACCATTTGAATCAACTTTGTTTGAGCAGAGTTATGCATTTCAGTGGTTCTCCTGTACTGGTTCTGAGACACACTGTGGTGCTGACAAGTGTGAAGTTTATTATTTGTTAATGGTTTGTGACTTTCTAACCAACTATAATCATGGTTTATTGTTTTTTCTCCATGTGTTTGAATGAATCACAGCATATATATCCAACAAAGCATCCCACAAATGAAAATAATTTTCATTTAAAATTAAGCATATTAACAAAATTATAGGTCCAACACCCATCTGCACCATCTATAGAAACGGAACAGAATATCAACCCAGGAGATCATGGAGAGAAGAAATATAAATATAAAACTATATCAAGACTTAAAGTTAAAGCCTCCTCACAGTCTAGTTTAAGGAAGTCCGGGACATTTCTTTCTTTTGTTTTATGGGATAAATTGTGGAATTTGTTTTTGTTTTCTGAGGAGGAAGCACGGCGGTACTAACTCGTGAGCCTGGCAAGCTACGGCCTTAATTTTTGCACGGTGCGGTATGATGGCTCCTCCTTCTTTTTGGCATTCACTGGTTCACAGAAAACTCCCGTAGCTGATTAACTGATAGTTCTCCAAGGGAGACTTTCATGCCCTAGGCTCCCGCAAGTAGTGCTCTCCCTTCGTGTGCTGCGAAGGATGTGTGCACCTGACTTTTCCATCTCCGCTGCACTTAGTCATCCCTGGCTGCAGCATTTATTTGTTTAGTGTTTTGTGATTGTTTTTCCTTTATTATTTATTTGCTGCTCCCCTCTCTGCACTTGAATCCAACCCAGAATTGTCAGTATCTGGGCGGTGTTCCAAAGGGAGCTTGACTCCACTCTCTGGTTTGGGTCAGTGCTGTAACACCTTCAACATCAACACTTGGTGAAATAAATCTCCATAAGAATCATCTAGACTAAATTGATTACAGACTGTCTAAACATTTGCTGTAAAGAATTAAAATACCTGAAATTGTAACTAAATGTAGAAATATTTAATTTCACAATTACATTTTTTATGTTGCAAATATATTACATCGGGTGGTATATTACACATACAAATACAAAATTTTTCTGGTTTGTTTTTTATAACCTCTAATGTTAAACGATTACAAACATTAAAAACCTGAACATGGTCAGTGTTGGAAAAAGTGTGGCAATATGTCTGTGTGTCATTTTCACATTTTTTGGAGTCTCCTTTTTGGGCAAATGTGATCAGAGTTGAGATCAGTAATCAGCTCAGAACTTGATTTTAGTTTCAGTGTTATCTATTTGGGAAATGTGCCTGTAGGATTGGAAAAGGAGGACAGATATCTGTTAAAAAATTAAAAAAGCCAAAACCACAAAATGTTTGAACAAAGAATCCCCAATAATCTCTGACTGGATAGAAATAGTTCAGGAAATTAGTCAGGAATTACTTTTTCACTTTGACTATCTGCTAAAAACTACTACAAGAAAAAAAATGATTTCTTTACTACACATTTTGCTTTACCTGGAGAACCTTTTTCTTTCTATAATAATACCAAAAGAATCAGACTTCAGATTTATAAATGTGTCAGACACCCCCACCACCACCTCATTAAATGACATTATGAGTATGGAGGTAAATGAAGTAGTGTTGATCTGAATGAGTCTTTTCTCTCTGGTGTCCTTGGAACCAGATTTGGCTTGACTTGACTTTACCTCAGTGCCAGTGCTCATGCTGGGTAGTAGGGACAAACAGATGCTTGCCATGCTTTCATTTTTGGGCACTATGTCTCTTTCTATGTATCACATGCTCACTTTCTTTCTTACTTTGTTTACCTTTCCTTTTTCCTTTTTCTTTTTTCTCCCATTCTCTGTGCTCTGTGTACCTCTAGGCTCTCTGGTTGGGGTGGGTGATATTATCTCTCAACAAGTGATTGAGCGACGAGGTTTGGCCAACCACAGTGTGAGACGCACCACAAAGATGATGAGCATTGGCTTCTTTTTTGTTGTAAGTCTGTCACTGCTTTCCTCACATTGACTGTTTTTATTTTTAAGATTGCTGAAAAACGGGAACTTTGATACTCATTATGTACCTCTAGAAGTGAAATGATGCTCATTTCCAGGTTTGATCCTATTTAAATTTCAGTTGCCTATATTGACAGATACAGTGCCATGCAAAATTTTCGGTTCCCCTGTTAAAATGTTTGGTTCTGTGAAGTGTGAATTTCCATAAAGATGACATTTCTTTAATATTTTAGGCAAAGGTTACTTTTTTCCCATCTTTGACACAATTTCAAAATAACAAAGGAGTGAAAAGGTGTGAAACAAAAGTGTGTGCAGCCTGCATGGTCAGTAGATTTATTACAGTTGTGATTTTTGTTTCCAGAATTTGCTGCCATTTAGTGTAGTTCTTCATCTCTACTAGCAAAATATTCCATTTGCACCTGACTGCAACATGAGCCCAAAGCATGATCGATCAAGGGCACCCATTCTTCAACATTAGAAAGGTGTTATTTTCATGAAATTCTGCAACCTTTATTCCCTCCATACATGCCTTTGTTGACTGAGGACAGTCACTTGTATTTGAACTTCATTAGTCTAAATGCATTACCTTTTTTGCAAACTTCTGAGACTGCATTTTGTGATGTGGATGCAGGAAAGATGTTCTTCAGTCACAGAACAGTGTAGCACAACCACATAATTTTCTCATTTTCTTCTGAATGTCTTTTGCAGTCAAAAGGTGGCTTTGATTTGCCTTTCTATCAGTTCTACAAGCAGCTATAAATTTTCTTGGCCTTCCTCCAAAATTGGACAAAATAAAATACACTAAATGTGCTAATAGGAAGTGACTTGGATAATTTTGATTAGGGATGGGAATCACTGGTTCTTGGACATAAGAGAACTCGGGTAAACTGAGATGTTGTTGCTGTTGCCCATTTTCACACCTTACTGCTGCTCTAGACACTATTTAGACAATGATGCTCTTTTCTGATCTGACTGTTCAACAGTTCCTCAGTCTTATACAGATATAAAAATGCCAGGTTTTTTGTCATGTAAAAAATTTTTATCTTAGGTCTAACCTCACCTGGGATTTCGAGGGCTTCAGCAATTTGTCCACTTTTTTCCTTTTTAAGATTTTTAAGAGATTTAAGATTAACCAATTTAGCCAATGTGATTTTTCGCACCTCCGCATTTAACCCATTCATGCAGTGAAACACACACACTAGTGAACACACTAGGCTGTGAGAATTTGTGCCCAAAGTGGTGGGCAGCCCTTATCCACCGGCACCCAGGGAGCAATTAGGGGGTTAGGTGCCTTGCTCAAGGGCACTTCAGTCATGTCCTGTCTGGGGATCAAGACCAGATCCTTACCACTAGGCCATGGCTGCCCCCATCTCCATGTTTTCATCTCTGTCAAACTCTTGCTCGCTCCACAGCTCCACTAGGTTCTCCTCCTTTTCAGTTTCCGAGCTCTCCAGCCATATTTACCCACCAGGCATTCATGTACTTGCTTTTGCGGCTTCCCGTAGCTCTCCTATTGGTTCCCGACAGTGTTCATGTCACTATTTGCTCGAGTGAACTCTTATGACTTGCGATAATATTAAACGTTTGATTTTATCGGAACGCCTCAATGCGAAAAAGACTGACTAAAACTTTCAGGCCTTGACCACCTTACACTTAACGATCGAGATGACGCAACTGCAACTTGACTCTGGCAAGACTCTCATGATTTTAGGCCGACTTTGAAAGTTTGCCTGCGACTGTAAAATTGCGTTAAAGTCATTAGGTGTAAGGTAGTCTTAAGACAATGTCATGAGAATCCTGCTAGACCATCTGAACCTTAATTTGGGGTTAATCAGAATCACTTTAAATGATGGCAGATGTGTACTCTACTGTTTAACATGAGTTATTAGCTAATTCTGAACACAACCACCCCCAATTTTTTTTTCAGTTTGTTTTTCAGTGGATTTGTACAGATTATGGGTCACATTAATGGAAAAGTTTTGAAATTTTTAATCTTGGTCTGATCTTTTTAAATGCCTGGCATTTTAACAGCAGTGTGTAGATTTTTTATTTCCTCTGTATCATCACCCACTCAGTTCTTCACCAAGCATTGGGTTCTAACTATAAGCATGGTCTCCTTCTGATTAACCTAGATACTACCTAGGTACTGTTATATATTTTTGTTCATCACTTTTCAGTTTGTTCCATTATTTATTGTTGCTATTATTTATGTCCACCAGAGAAGGATGGGTTCCCGCCTTTGAGCCTTGGTTCCTCTGAAGGTTTTTTCCTCTTGCTCATAGGGAGCTTTTCAAAGCCCCTGGCTTACTCATGGGGGGACTTGAACCTTGATATTCTTTTCTGTAAAGCTGATTTTTGTAGAGAAGCTTTGTAACAACACTCATTATTAAAAACATTACACAAATAATGATTTTAACTGAGTTAGATCAAGTCCACGTCTGCAGATTACTGAGGATGTCAAACTCTTTCATAGGTTGAAATTGTGTCGGTTGGTCATTTGTAGGAAATGAAACAAAAAATAACCTGTTGAGCATTTGTGTAGACTAATGAAATGTTTTGTCTGCTTCAGGGACCAGTTGTGGGTGGGTGGTACAAGATACTGGACAGACTTATCACTGGGGGAACCAAAAGTGCTGCTCTAAAGAAAATGCTTGTTGACCAGGTAGGTTTTTATATAGCCTTATTATCCCTTATTCCTTTCATTTAGGCTGATCCATTTTCTTCTGTTTTTATTTAGCTTATTTTTCTTTCATATACGCCACTTTGTGTGAAGTGAAGTCTGTTTTTGTAAACAACGTCATTGGTTAGGTTTCAGTGGCAGGCTACAGTTCATTTTAGCAGACCCCACCTGGGATCAGCTGGAAACAAACCACATTTTTTTTAACTGGATCTTTCTTTTTTTATATAGCTTTCATTCCTCCTTTCCTACCTTTTTTTCTTTCTTTTTCCAATCCTTGTTCTATTCCTTTGCTCTCTGACCAGGGTGGGCAATAATATCTCCCAGCAATTAATTTAGCAGACAGTGTTAATGAAGCATTAATATGAAATATCAGAATACTGCTTTTTAAACTCATAAACAATAAACTCAAAAACAAAAAAATTAAAAATAAACACTTGTTCACTTCAAGCTTTCACTGAATTATTTGTTCAGATCAAGTGAACTCTGCTCTACCAGCATAGAACCTGCCACAGTTTTGTGTACCGTTACCTCCATGTTTGTCCCATGAGTATCTTTGACAGGCTGTTGTTGAGCATGTTCTCTCTGGGATGTTTGCTTCAGTAAAGGTCAAACAGCAGAGGCATGCCTCTTTTAACTCTGGGGCTTTTATGGTTTGTGGAAGACTCAGACTTCAGCATAGTTCATTTTTTTTCTCTTTAGAGGGATACACCTGAGACCCTGCAGTAGTCTGGCATTTATAGTGTGTAGTAGCAGGCTATTTAGGAAAAAAACTTTCCAGGGGAAAAATGAGACCAAGGTTTGCCTGTCAGGTCGAGGTGAACTAGCAGAGTTTCACTGTATTGCACCCACCTGGCTCCCCACAGATACCGATTGCTTTTCACATAAGTACCAGAACCAACATCCCTTTGATCATTCACTAGAACAATATACAACAAATCAGACCCTGTTAATTGTCAGTTTTATATTTTATTTCAAAGAAAACACTGAGACCATTACAGAACCTGACTGGTGGGAAATATAACACTCTTAGAAAATATGTTTTTTAAGGGTTCTTTAGTCAAGAAAATGGGTTCTTTAGTCAAGAAACAAAGGGTTCTGTTCGTGGTGAAAGGGTTTTAGGTTTGATTGAAGGCAGATTGATGAGGAATACGTTGTAGATGGTTCTATTCAGAACTTTTTGAAAAGGGTTCTGCTATCCTTGCGATGTCAAGCTTGTAATAATAGAAGAACCCTTTTTGGTGTTCTATAGAACAATTTTCAAAAAAGGTTTTGTATAGAACCATCTAAAACACTTTCCTCATCAATCTGAAGAACATTTTCACCATGGAAAGAACCGTAGATCCACATACACGGTTCTTTTGGGTGTTCTTGGTTCTATATAGAACCATTTTCTATCCTGAAGAACCATTGAAGAACCCATTTTCTAAGAGTGCATCAGTTTAATTTGTGATATGAACCTACATTTCTTGAATTAAGCCTTTGTTCTAACTTGACCAGGTAAATGGATGCAGACAAAATGAAAGCACATGTAAAATGTAATAACGTTTTAGTGAAGTAAATAATTCATAAGAAAGTGTTCAGAGTGATTGCACAAAATACACATTTTTACCTCAAAAAAAACAAAGCAATATGAAGTGACAGTGTGTCCTCAGAGAGATGCCAGCCAGTCAATAGCTTGACTACGCAGACATATGTGAAATGCTTATGGTGCTGCTGTTTATCATTTTTTATGTTATTTTAGCCCTTCTGGGTGTAAACTCCCCTCTGTGCACGTCAAACAATCTTTGCCTTTACAAGTGGAGAAATAAATGGTTGCTTACATAATTCTTTTCAAATATGATTTAGGTGTAGAGAGAATACACAAAGACACAGTGTACAGTGTATAGGAAGTGTAGCGACAACGGATTACAAACAGAACAGCCTCCTGTACTGGATTCACCCATTTTTCACCCAAAACATATTCTGGGGCTAAATTTAGAGACCCATTGTCTTCTTCCTACAGGGGGAAAAGCTTTGAAAAATGCTGAGAGAGAAATTTGTCTATGGAAATGTGTATACTCAGATTGATTAATTGCACAAATGTCATCACTTTAAGAAATTTAAATGACTGGTCATTTTGAATATTAGAAATGGCTTTGACTTTGAATTTAACATAAGAGTTATCAGACTTGCAATTGGAGCATGATTTTCTTTAAGTGCAACCAGGTGAGTCTCGTGGTGTTCCATTATATTTTTAATGGCACCATTGATAAAGGAGGGTGGAGCTATGGAATTTTTTTTGCTGTTTATAAACCTGATCTCTAAGGCCCAAAATTCCAGTTTGATTTGCAACTCTGTATTCATGATTACATATTCTGATGTGCTCTGAGTTGGTCACTCAAAACTGGCATTGTTGCAAAGCAGCTTTGCAAAAAAGAATCCAAGTCCAGGCCTCTCATGAGCAAGCTGGAGACAATATCAGCGATGGAAAACTCCCTAAGAATGAGAGGAACCAAGGCTCAAAGCAGGGGAATCTCATCCTCATCATCAACACCAAATGGCAAAAGAAAAGCAAACTAAATTTAGAAACAGACATGACTAATGAGAATATATGGAGATGAATAATGAATATATAACAATGGATCTAGAAGGTCAGCGAGCGTAGTCATAATGTAGTTGTATATTTAAATCTGTGGGAGATAATGATTACAGTTTGAAGCCAATGACAGGTTTCAGAATGAGGGAGAATTGAGTTCTTGGCATCACCCCAAGAATGCTGAAGGTTTGTGCCACTCAGCTCTGTGGGATACTCCAGCATCTCTTAAACCTGAGCCTTAAACATGAACACTTGCCAGTGTTGTGGAAAGCATCATGTCTGGTCCAAGTCATCTACCTCCTCTTTCAATAATTACAGACCTGTGGCACTTACATCCCATGTCATGAATGTTCTGGAAAGGCTAGTATTTGCACATCTGAGACCTCAGGTCAGTCCTTTCTTTGACCCCCTGCAGTTTGTTTACTAACAGTAGGTAGGTGTGGATGATGCTGTGATACGCTCAACAAAGAAGGCACACTCTCACTTGGACCAGAACACCACCACAGTGAGAATAACCTTTTTGACTTCTCAAGTGCATTCAACACAACACAACCCATCATGCTTGGAAAGAAAATGGAGGAAATGCAGGTAGACAAGTCTATGATCACCTGGGTTTTAGACGACCATGCTATGTGCAGCTTGGAACCTACCAGTCAGACTTTCTGTTAAGCAGCATTGGAGTACCACAGGGAACTGTGCTCTCCCCCACCCTGTACATCACTGACTTCCTAGACAGGTTGGACCTCTTCCACTTTCATAATTTTTCTGATGACTATGTTTCCATTGCAGTTTTGCGCAAAACTTTATCAATATTCTGTTTTGTTGAAAAAACAATTCAACAAAACAAGTTTCGCAGTTGTGGTGTTTCCATTAAATGTGAAATACTTTTATAAAATTACATGTGAATATGTTTGTTCTCTCGATAAGTCATTACAAACATGGCGGCAGTGGATGTAAACACATACTTCAGCTTTGTACATACTGCTACCACGGCACTAGCGCTCATCATCAGCCATCAGAGGAGACGTCGACTTATCGAGGCTTTGGAGTGACAAGCCCCTTATACTTGGGAGCGGCTATGTATGCGGCGTTTTTGGGAAACTGTAGTCGATGATTTTACAGAAGAGCTGTGGATTCAACATTTTAGAATGACACACTCAACTTTTAATGAACTTTGTGATGCTGTGAGATCTCTAGTGGAGCCAGCTGCACATTGTCCCTCTCCACAGCCACCTCTTCCAGCTCATATGAAAGGATTCCAAGGTGTTCCCAGGCCAGCTGAGAGAGAGAATCTATCCAGCATGTCATGAGTCTTGCCTGGTGTCTCCTCCCAGTTGGACATACCTGGAACAACTCACCAGGGAGGCACCCAGGTAGCATCTTAACCAGGTCCCCGATCCACCTCAACTGGCTCCTGTCAACATGAAGGAGCAGTGGCTCTACTCTGAGCCTTTCCTGGATGTCTGAACTGTTCACCCTATCTCTAAGAGAAATCCCAGACACCCTGCAAAGAAAGCTCATTTCAGCTGCTTGTATCTGTGATATCATTCTTTCAGTCACTACTCATGACCAGCTCATGACCAGGTGAGGGTTATAAAGTAGACCAACCAGTAAACGGAGAGCTTTGCCTTTTGTCTCAGCTCTCTCTTCACCAAAACATACCAGTACAGAGCCCACATCACTGTGGCTGCTGAACCGATCTGCCTGTCAATCTCCCGCTCTCTTACCCTCACTCATGAACAAGACCCCAAGATATTTAAACCACTCCACTTGAGAGCAATCCCCCTTTTCCTGGCTGAGTACCATGGTCTCGGATTTGGAGGAGCTGATTCTCATCTCAGCCGCTTCACACTCAGCTGCAAACTGGTCCAGTGAGAGCTGGGGGTCCTGGTTTGATGAAGTAAGCAGGACCACATCACTTGCAAAAAGCAGACATGGAATCCTGAGGTCACCAAACTGGACACTTTCCACCACTTGGCTATGCCGAGAAATTCTGTCCATAAAAATTATGAACAAATTGGTGACAAAGAGCAACCCTGGCGGAGTCCAACCTCAACTGGAAACCAGGCTGACTTACTGCAGGTAATGTGGACCAAGCTCCTGCTTCATTTGTATAGGGATTGGATAGTCCTTAGTAGGGCTGGGCTTTAAACTGAAAATTTACTGATACCGAAATTTATGACGATAACCGACGTCATTTTGCCCATGTTGGTATTTTCGGTATCTTAAAAAATGAAAAGAAAAGTCGTTTTGCCTTTTTTGGTAACTACGTTCATGTCCCTTTAAGTCGCTGCGCTCCAAGCTGTTTGTAGGGCACCATGTGGTCACGTGACTACAGGCTGCTCTAACAAGCACGGGCCTTACGGAGAATAGTCTGACTGCAGAGCCACAGATTTACGCCAGCAGTTTCACACCAGTGGCAGCGCACACACGGTAAACACATATAAACTGTGAATGTTAAAGGAGGTTTGCGACGTTATATGTGTTGCAGTGCATATTTCCATACAAGACGGAAGATCGTTGCCGATATATGAGCGATGTGACACATGCTGCGACAAGTATCATTACCTGTTTTGCTCCATATAGTATTATAAGCCAACATCAGCCAGTAAACTTAGGAGTCATCTCTCACTACATTTTAACTGAGCAGTCCAGCATGAAGGTAAGTCAGTTAACACAACAATAACAGTCTTTTGACACAACAGTACAACATAGGCTGTACAAT
>BRDA01039454.1:544-21649 GCA_036984385.1 Crenuchus spilurus
TACCACTGTATGGTCTCAACTTATCTCCAGTTTAACAACCACGTGCAGAACGACCGCGTAGACACTGGTTCTCTTGGTCACAGATGCGCCAGCAAGACGTGCACCAACAATTTGACCTCTATTCAACTCTGGTATGTCACCATAATGTTGTGTGCATTGCAATATTTTACCTAACTGAACCTTCACACTCTGCTCTTACTGGTGCAATGTGCAATTAATGAAGATTGGCCACCAGACTGGTCCAATTTAGCCATATATATTTTTAGCCAATTTAGCTATATATATATTGTGCTTTGTCCGTCTGCTGGGATGTTAAAAATATTCAGTGTTCAATAAATATTTTTAAATTGGAGTTTACTGAAGTTGTTCCTTTGAAAACCAAGACAAAAACACATTTAGGGTATTTAATTTATATAATGGTATAAAAAAGCCCAATGTTTCATTTTGTTTAGTTTTCGTTCATTAGCACCAAAAATGTTCATTCCGGTGTATCCCTAATAATAAATATTAATAAATACATAACAAATATAAAATATGACAGTTTACCTTTGAGTTAAATTATGAACACAAATCCACAATATTCAAATATTCAGTGATGCACTAATAATAAATTAAATAGATGTAATAAATGTACTATTGCAGCTGAGCAATAAAACAATATATTGTTATCATGATCAATTATATCACAATACAACAAGATTTCTAAACATATTGTGCATGTCATCAGTAATTGTAGAACACTTACCAGCTTTGTTTCATTATAAAAACAGAAAAATCTGTCATGGTTAACTGAAGTACAGGGTGGCAAATAGCAAATAAAAGTTGTATTCTGAGTTTTTGTTGTTGTTGTTAATGTAGGACTACTGGTTCAATAGACCAATATAGACCAAATAATACTAAATAATAAATGACAAACTGTGTAAAATCATATCATAATTTTAACAAATTGTCCACTTATGTGTACTACTTTTGTTGTCTTTGCTAAATAATATGGAATACAGTATACTGAAATAGATCTAAAAAGTTTTCACTCACTCAAATATGCAGTAACCACACTGAATAGGCATATGCTGATTTTCAAGGCTGCACTATACTGAGGCTCCTTTCTGTAATAAACAAGTTGTTTTCTCTCTCATCCACACATCACCCACCCAGACTGGTCTCACTGCTGGTGGGCCACGATGTGATGCGTTCTCTGAGCTTCCTCTTATCTGAGTCGCCTGACAACACAGACAGCAGGCCCTCTTCTTTGCGAATTTCGCTGACCAGCTGCATACGGCAACGCGTGAAGTCCTCAAAGGAAATCCTCCCCAACTCGTCTGCCCCCAGCTGGCACATAATCTCAGCCACCGAATCCTCCATATTTAATTGTCTGCACACCATCAAGAGGTCATTCCTGCAGAACACAAAGAAAGAAAAAAGGTAGTCAAAAAGTAACTTCAAACTACTTTTTTCTACTACATTTCTAAAATTGGTATTACATTACAGATACACATGTCACAGATACACACGTCACTTATGTTTATGAATGTGAATACTCAACATAGTCAAATCTGATCTGAGCAAAAAATCAGAATTGAGTAATAAGGCTTGTAATGTGAACACAGCCAAAAACAATCATACACAACACAACACACACACAGAAAATAAACAAAAAGTAGAGTGGTGTTTAAATTTCTGTGTGCGTATTTCAAATAAAGAACATTTTTGACTGTTTCTCCTCAAGGCCAGTCACGCAGACTGATGCAAATTTTCAAAGGACAAGACTGTGTGTGATGTTTAAAGTCTATTAAAGCATTTTCTCGCCTGGGTGCCAGGACAAGGCAAATATTTACTTATGCTCAATTAGGACAAGTTTGCTTTGATGCTAAACAGCACTTAACATTAGCACTGAAATGAAAATATTTGGCCGAAACTGAAACTGAAAAAAAAGTTACATTTGGTCAAAGGCTAAAAACTGAACATTTCATTTATGTACGTCATTATAGAATTATTAACTAAACTACCTCTCAAAATAAACCTTGTAGTTAGTTAGGAATGAATGTCCATTTTAACAAGTTTAATAAGTTAAACATCACTATGTTTAATAACATTGATTATACTTTTATATTTGTACATAAAACAAATGTTAGAAAAGGCTCAGTGAATTAAGGTGCTGACACAATGATCAGAGGATTGCCAGTTTGAATCCCAGTCATACTGCTTGTCATCGACAGCTGGGGCCCGAAAGAGCAATTTCCTCTGACCTCGTTGGCTACCTGGCAACATTGTAGAGGTAGCAGTTGGTTAGAGGTGGTGAGTGACTTCACATGAATCAGAGGAGGAATGCTAGTCTTCATCCTCCTAGAGTCAGGGACATTGCAAGTGATTGGGAGAGTCCTATTAGATGGGTGGGTTGATTGGCTACCACAACATTGGGGGGAAATTGGGTCAAAAATTTCAAATATATATTAAATATAAATAAATTTTTATTATATATGAATTAATATTAAAAATAAAATTACACAACACAAGTTGCATGCATGTATGTCACGTTATTATTAATATTTAATAATGAAAAAAACATGAAACAAACTAAAAATCATAAAAATGGCTAAAATGAATGATGTAAGCCACATGTACGTTTTCTGTTTTTGAGTATGTGTCATTTACCATTACTTCCAGTAATTGGGTGACTGTCCCTAACACTGCAGCTTGCCACCAGCTTACAGGAAACTGTAACTGCGCTGGTGAATCTGTGTTTTGTTGAGTAGTGAGAAGAATTCTGAATGTCAAACAAGTGTCCAATATTAAAAAACTCCAACGCAATATAGTTCCACTCTGGCTTATGTCTACACCTGGGAACTACAAAAAGGTAACAGTGTTATTAAAAATGTCATTGTTCAGTTTTAATTATTCATAATTAATTATTCATTATTAATTTCAGTTGCCAAATATTCATTACATCTCTATATAACACCAACCAACTGGAGTCTAAGATGAGGTCAGCATACAATTACTGTATTCAGCTAAAAATACACAGAATCCAACACACATTTCCACATAAACAACAACATCAACATAACAGTGATCAACCAGTTACTATCATTTTCACAATAATTTTGCTGGTGATATACAGTGGGGAATAGAAGTATTTGATACAATGCCCACAAGTCTTCCCACCTACAAAGAATGGAGGTCTGTAATTTTTATTAAAGGTACACTTCATCTGAGAGAGACAGAATCTAAAAAAATCCAGAAAATGACACTGTATGATTTTTAAATAATTAATTTGCATTTCACTGCATAAAACAAGTGTTTGATCACCTACCAACCAGTAAGAATTCTGGCTCTCACAGACTTGTGAGAGGCCATGATAGCTCTGATAATCAGAGGCTTTGCTAGTCATTATGAAGTGCCTTTCTGTAAAGGCTGTAACTTAACTTTCTCTAAACCAGGTCTGTGAGGCCAGTGCACAACCTTATAGGCATTTCCTGTCTCTCCAGTTCATTTCTGAAACTGCTTGTGGAGGTGATGTCACAGGCGTGCATCTGATGTTCCTCAGAACTTGCAGCATAAAACTTTGATCTCTTTGAGGTGAGAACATTGTGGTGGTGGTGTGGACCCCAATCAAACAAAACCCACAGTGCTGAAAGGTTCAACCTCGTCTAGCTGGATGAACATGAGCACAGGTTTCAGCCAACAGAGATGGGCAATGTCACTATATTTCATCATCATGATAAAATTACAACATTGCACAATAATGTGTTTGAAATGAGTCATATCATTATATTATGACCACCTCATTGTATCTGCACTCATTTCCATTTTAGCTCCACTGACCATGTAGGTGAACTTTGTAGTTCACCATTTACAGCCCCATTTACACACTAACACACCACCACCACATCAGTGTCACTGTGAATGATCCACCTGCTCTGTGGTGGTCCTGACCATTGAAGAACAAGATGAAAGGTGGTTAATAAAGTATACAGAGAAACAGATGCACAAACCTCTGTTTGCAGCCTCTTCAGATGGAAGCAGTTTTAGTTCATTTTTATGGTTCACATTAAGTAGTCACACACTGTCCTAAATCACATCGACTAGTCTATGATTTGACATTACAAGCCCCATTGCTCAAATCTGATTTTTTGCTCAGATTAACTATCTTGAAGGTTCACATTCACAAATGTAAGTGAGCTGCATCTGTCTGTAATGTGAACAAATCTGTCTCTGAAATGGCTCACATGCACACATTCATAGAGTTGTCGGTAAAACTTCAGATTTGGCGGTTCGCTTTTTTCTTCTTTTAAATAAAAGAAGAAATGGAATGAGAAAGTAAGTTTTGAAGAAAATTTACGTTTTACAGCTCATTGTAATGTATGCGTTACTTTAGAGTTTAGGCTAGTTTGTGTTTGTGTAGTGTGCCTTTCTGTTAGAAAATCAGCAGGATATTTAGGGGATCTGGCAACCCTGTATTTGTGAGAAGATTTTAATAAAACTGGTAAAACAGATATGTTAGTAGCTGATGTGTGATGGTGTTTTGCTCAGGAGGACAGTAAACAGGTGGTGGACTGTACATGATCAGGTGAAGAATGTGAATAAATGCCAGCTGGCTGCTTTTGCTGTTTGTACAGCTACGTGAGCATACGAGGCAAGCCAACACTGGCTCACCCCCTACACACATGCGTACAAACAAAAAGACACATGAAATCTGATCGTCACATTCAAGTCACATGTCCATGGATCAGATACATAGCTGATCTAAGACCACATATGAAAGATGATGATTGTTACACTTATATAGCACTTTTCTCAAACCCAAGGACGCTTTACAATCAACACACTCCATTTACACTCAATCACACACACCGGCGAGAAGTGGCAGCCAATTGCGCACAGCGTACTCTCAACCGGAAGCGACCGTCCACCTGGAGGACTGCATCAAGCACTAGGGGATCACACAGGAGTGTCAACCATATCTGGGCAAACATACATACACACATTTATACACAGACATACACATTCATACACACACACCAGGGTAATTTTAGAGTATCCAAGTCACCTGATCTCCATGTTTTTGGACTGTGGGAGGAAACTGGAGTCCCTGGAGGAAACCCACGCAGACACAGGGAGAACATGGAAACTCCGCTCAGATGCGGACTCGAACCCAAGACCTCAGCGCTGAGAGGCGAACGTGCTAACCACTAAGCTACCGTGTACAACCTCACTACTATGAGACATTAACTCACTGAGATATTATATCCCAATATATGTATATCAAAATCAAGAGAATGTCTAGAAATAATGACTTACTATGTCAAGAATGAGTTAATATCTCAAAATAATAAGATAATATCTAATCTTAAAACAGAGTTATCTCAAAAGATTTCATCTCAAAATGAGTTAATATTTCAAAACAACTGACTTAGTATGTCAAGACAGTGAGCTAAAATAATGGCTTATGACAAAGCAAACTTTTATCATGATGTAATTAGATATCTAATCTCAAAATTAGTTTTCAAGACATAACAAAATAAGAAAATATTTCAACATAACTTGTCAAAACAGTTAGTTAATGTATCAAAGTAATGAGAACATCTAATCACAAAATGAGCCAATATAAAAAGTAAAGACTATCTTTAGTCTCAAAATGAGTTCATATCTCATAAAAATTACTTAAGTCTATTAATGATAATATATCTTCTCAAAACGATTTCTCAAAATACTAGTTCTCAAAATACTGACTTAATATTTCAAAATAATTAGTTAATATCTTAAAATAACGGCATAGCCGCTCAAATGAGCAAATAAACAACTTTCGACTTCAGTTTTACTGTAAAGTGTGTATTTGAGTAAAGTAACTTTTAATGCTAACTTAGCAGCTTAGCTAGGTAACGTTACAGCTATCTCCTATCACGTGATCTGTGCAGTGACCGTTACAGTGAAGGTTACATCTTTACAGAGCCTGCGGTGTAAAAGTAGCCTTAAACTCAAAGCTGTGGGATATCAGCGTTAAAGGTTCAACATTACTTAACTAACATTAGCAGGACCTCAAAAAAAGTCCCAAAGTGACACTTTTCCGTCACAACTCAAGAAAGTGAACAAAAAGCGAGCTCACTGTGTAGGTGAAACTTTGTCAGAGGATATAATCGGTATTTTGAGACGATCTGCTCTGTTTTCTGTTTATAACGACGGTGAAGAAGTTTTTTTCCGTTCCACCTTAACCTGAGCAGCTGCAGTGTGACTGCTGCACAATTTAAGATGGAACAAGTCACCAACAAACTCAAATCTAACGTTTACCTGTTAATATAACCGTCTCCATCTCCGTCGCAGGTCTGAAATAAGCGGCGGATCCGCTCCTCTTCACCGGTGCTGGACGTATCGCTGCTGCCGCTGCTCGCACTCGCTTCAACGGCCGCCGCCATGATCTCTTCCCCGGGGAAAGAGAAACAAACACGGCTGCAAGTTCTACATCCAACTAGTCACTCTTTTACTGTTAAATAACCGCATACAGTTTCTGTTTAGAAGTGAAGTCTTAATTTAAGCCAATTTCAGCTTGATAGTAAAGTAAAAGTTGAATGTTGGTTTGTGAAGCTGGTAAAGTGGGCTGGTCCTTCAGACCGGGTTTCAAATCTACTCTAAGCCTATCATGGCATGTACACTTCACTCTTTAAAAGTAGGTCATATAAACCCTTAAAGTACAGCATCTTTTCTTATTATTAGGGGTCCGAGCACCTTTGGTGCAAGAAACCCTATTGTGTTAATTATCACTCATTATGAACTCACTCTGTAATGCCAATATTTTGAGATATATAAGGAGAGAACCAAAACATTGGAATAAGTGTACTAACACCAGCAGATGACACGAGTACCTCAAACCATCACAGAAACTGCAACCTGGACTTGGATTCTGTGTGTCTCCAGACTCAAGGAACTTGATTTAGAAATGAAATGCAAAGTTTACTTTTATCTGAAAAGAGAACTTTGGAGCACTGAGTAACAGTCCAGTTATTGTTCTCCTTAGTCCAGGTAAGACACTTCTGATGTTGTCTCGGTTCAATATTGTTGATATTAGGAATGTGGCAGTTGTGGTCCCTTTCCTGGGTTGAAGCTGAAGTTACTTATTCACAGCTTCTCATTCAGACACTGACGATGGAATAAAGGGGGTGTTCATGTCGCGCGTTGGCTGCGCACTTTTTTCATACATAAATTAATCACGTGACCATCAGTATATATAAATTTAAGCTAACTGATTATTATTATTATGGTTTAGCATAATATTAAAAATGAAATTATATATATATATATATATATATATATATATATATATAAAATTTCATTTTTAATATTATGCTAAACCATAATAATAATAATATTATTAAGGTTTTTAAGTCTAAATAATATATATTGATAAATGTCAGTTTTTTATTTATATTATGCAAGTGCACTTTCATAATCACTGGGGCATTTATTTTGGAGTTTTAATAAACAAAATTCAGACAAAAATGTTATTTCTGTCGGAAAATTCTGTTGATTTTAGATATTCAGTAACATCTAATAAGCTCCTTCTGTGTATTCCTGATTCCTATTCAAAATATGCTCACTCAAGAACACTGCTTTTATCACAAAAATCATCCATTTTCATTAGTTATTAATAATATATTACAAGTGCATAACTGTCTTTGGATTGATAATGTATTATGCTGAAAACGGTAATGTTGTAGCATTTAAAAAATTTTATTGTTGTTAAAGAAGCAAACTATTATTTGGTGTCATGTGATTTAGTGACAGATTTGACTGATAGCAGACAGTTGAGGTCTTGAGTTCGAGTCCCTATCTGAGCAGTTTCCATGTTCTTCCTGTGTCTGTGTGGGTTTCCTCCCACAGTCCAAAAACATGAAGATCAGGTGAATTGGCTACTCTAAAAATTCTGTGTGTATGTATGTATGCCCAGATATGGTTGGCACACTGTCCTGTATGATCCCCCTAGTGCTCGATGCAGTACTCCAGGTGGACGGTCACTTCTGGTTGAGAGTACGCTGTGTGCGAGTAGCTGCCACTTCTCGCCAGTGTGTGTGTTTGAGTGAGTGTAAATGGAGTGTGTCGATTGTAAAGCATCCTTGGGTATCAAGAAAGGCGCTATATAAGTGTAAAGTTAATAATTTAGTTGACTGATCAATTAGGCTGGTTATTTTTAATCAGAATCAGCCTATTATTATTAAACAATTGTTCTGCACTCAAAAAGGCCATTAAACAAAAATGTCACATTTACAGGCACCTCTGCTGGCAGACTTATCAATGTAGCTGCTGTAGAACAATGTTAGAGCTCCCCCTAGTGTCAATGTCACCACTCTACATGCAGCCTTATCAGTGTAGCTGCTGTAGAACAATGTGTATGTTTCACCACTCTACAGGCAGAACAGACTGAACATATGAAAAAACCCATATGAATCAATCAGCAATGTGATTACATGGTAATGTCTAAAATACCAATGCATCTTTAAAAAATAGAATATCAAGTTAATTTGTGTTCATAAATTAATTCTAAAGTGACATATTTCAAGCTTTTTGTTATTTTAATATTAATGCTGTTTGTATAGTAATTTACTCAAAACTCCAAATGAAACATTTTAATAATCTAAAATTTTGGATTTCTCTTTTTTTAAACCATAAGTCATACTGATCAACATTAAAACGGCAAAAAAAAAATATTTGAAATGTCACTTAATGTGTAATTAATCTAGTAGTATATTTTTATTTTGTGAAGTGGCACTGTATAGATGTGTGCAAATTCCATATAGGTTATTTTGAAGAACTTACATTGTGTACTTTACAGCTATTATTGACATTTTGGCTGAACTGGAAAATAGACAATATTTCTGCAACAATAATGTATACATAATACATAAAGCTATAAAAAAAATAAGGAAAAGCATCCTTTATGAGCTCTTTAAATTAACAGGTAAGATTTAGAAGCATGTACAAAGAAAGGCCATTCACACTTCACATGTGGAGTCATTATTGGGGAGAATTTTACAATGCTAAACATAGATGTCCAGGGCATCTTGTTAAAAATCTTCAGATTTAAGTAGCCTCAAAACACAAACAGCTCAGGTAAGGCTAATTCTGAGTTTACAGGTTTGCAATATACATTTTAAAACCTTTTTATTTTAAGGATGGAAAGTGTCTATTGTCCTGAGGTGGGTTGATTCTGGAGAGCCACTCTGCAAAGCTTAGCTCCAGGCTTAATCTAACGCACCTGATCCAGGTATTGAAGATCTTCAGGATCATCTGTATATCCAGGTGTTTTGGATTTGAACTTTCCAGGTGTTAACACTAATGCTGGAACACTGCTGTGAGGATCTGATTGTAATCAGCCATAAGAGCATTAATGAGGTCAGGTACTGAAGTTAAAAACAACACTCCAGCACATCCCAATATGCCTTAAAGTAGTAATAGACTCATTAGGAGTGTAAAAATGTACATGCTTGACAGCAAACAAGTAAATTACATCAACAATCATTTTATCTTTTAAAAATATCTTCAAAAGATGGTACATTTTCACCAAGAAGGAAAAAATAAAAACTTAAACTAAATAAACAAATTACAATAACTTTTTCTTGTGAGTGTCCCAAAACATTTTCACGCACAGCTGGTGGACCTGAAGAAATGTCTTTGAGTTTTCATTTGACTGTCTTGCTGATGTTGGCGTAACCAGCTCCTACACAGGTCATCAGGACTTTATCTCCTCCTTTCTGCTCATCTTCATCTGCTTTCTGCGTCTCGATCTTGAACATGATCTGGAAGAAGTCCCAAATGTGCCGGAGGAACTCGATCCTGTAAGACACAAGATTCTCTCAGCACACTTTCCAGCTCCAACAAATCAACAAAACTGCTCTTTCTTCTACACACAAACACACACAGCAACATAGACCTGAATGAGGACAAACATCTGTGTAAATGAACTGTGAACCAGCAGTAGGTTAGAGATCACTTTGGCCTTGCCGAGCTTTCTGCGTCAGGAGTGACCGTGACCGTGACCTCGGACAACATGCTCCAACCAGCACCTCAGTGCTACAGCATGTGGGGAGAAATATGGTTGATTTGACAGTAGTGCGCACTATGTGACTTGACAATTGTTATTGCAAAGTTGACCTTTGTAATGCTTTTAATTCTAACATACACAAACACTTCCTATGAATTTTACTGCAAGATCGTCCATGTCTCTGCGTTTCACTGTGTGAAATCGGGTTCTACTTAATGCTTATGTACTGACTGCCTAAAAGTAGTCTCTTTTCATAGCCCTGTTCTCAATTGTCAGTCAAAAGTTCTAACGGGATTCGATTATTTTATATACGGGAAAAATGTCTCCTCAGTGTTTGAACTCCTGTATCCAGACAGCATTAAAATAACTACAGGAATGAGTTTTTGGTGGGTTGTTGGGTTTTATGGACATGGATGTCAATACCACGTGATATGATCACAGATCATTTGTACCTGTAGCTGTGATTACAATCACTGCTTTAATAAATAAGTAAAATAGATAAAAGCTTTAATATGTTTGGTTTGCGATTGGTGAAGGTTTTTGGTGGTTCGGCACATTAAAAGACAAGGCTAGTAGCAACAAAAAAAATATATATTTTCCAATGCAAGATAAGATTTGCTTATGGACAGGACTAAAATGATCAAACTCAAGTTATCTAAAACAAAAATAATAACTAAAAAAAACTAAATACCGGTAATTGTCTGTTTCTCAGAGGACGAGGGGCACATCCAGACATAAATAACTTTGCACACATCACTCCCATCCTCCATTAGCTTCACCGATTATCAGCATCTTCCCGTATCAAGTACAAACTACTTCTTTTGACTTTCAAAGCCCTTCTTTGTCTCAACCCTACATATCTCAGTGAGCTCCTTCCTCACACACAAGACTCAACACTGGGCAGTAGATTTTTCAGTGCTACTTCTTCCAAACTTTGAAACAATCTTCCACAATATCTCCCTGGCTGCTCTACCTTCTCTTCTCTCAAACTTCAATTTAAAACCTTCCTCTTTATAAGTTACTGCATGATTATCTTCTTCCATTTGTACAGTCCAAACTCTTTCGAGATGGTTTTGTAACCTTTTCCAGCCTGATGAGCATCAACAACTCTTCTTCTGAGTTCCTAAACGAGCATGTGTTATAAAGATCAGACATCTAGGTCCATGGTCTTTAAATAAAACAGTGCACCCAATCACATCGTACAATTGATCGACAACCATTCAAAATGCTTGCTAATCCTAAAGGTTCACATGTTTTTGCCACTCAGACATGTACTATTGGATCATTTTCCTCAATAAATAAATGACCAAGTCCAATATATTTGTCTGGTTTGTTTGAATTTGATTCTCTTTATCTACTTTTACGACTTTGTGGGCCAACCTGATGAAGCTTTGGGTCAAATTTATGCAAAAATATAGAAAATTCTAAAGGGTTCACAAACTTAAGCACCACTATATATCATCACGGTCAGAACAAAACCTTCTATCTCCAAAATAGTAACTTCACAGGAGAAGCTGCTCCTTAACAATAAATCATTTTGGTTGAAATAATGCAGAGTCATTGTTTCAATATCAAATCAAGACCACAATATGGGAACTGGTGTATATATGTTATTTGGAGCATGTGATAGAGAAGATGATGTTTTGCTGTACATCAAGTAGTGTACATCTCCAAAAGGTCCCTATAAGCTATCAATATGAAAAACACCTAGTTGACCTGGTCAAACTCAAAGATTTCCATGAGAATTTGAAATACTGATGCAGTTTGGGTAACATGAAGAGCGCATTGTGTTGGCACTGCCAATCTTCAGTTATCATAGTACTGTACTTGATCAGGACACAGCACCGGTACCATGATAACTGAAAATGGACAGTTCACAGTCTGAGGGATAGCTCCAATATCCAGGAAGACTCTCAGCACAAATGTTGACAATGAGCTACATATGTGGGCAAGACCTCACATATAATAATACTATAGTATATTTATTTATAACCATTATATAAATAATAATAAAATTGTTTTATGTTGAATAAATAGCTTATGAGCAATTCTTGGACATTTTCCATTTATTCACCGTGAACACTAAATGACCCACATGCATGTTCAACTGTGTCGGAATCCTCAATAATCCTGATAACAATAAAACATTACAACTAACTAGCATTTCACGTCACACAGACAAGACTTCAGGTTTGTAGTTGGGGTGTTAAGGTCTTCACAATCATTAGCTGTTTAACTGCCATATAAACAGTCATTATATGGCAATTTAACCACATTTTGTTCATTGTGTGTAACAAAGGTTAACACCCACAAGGATTTACACAAGTATGTCACTTATAGTTACAATCTTTCCTATTTATTACAGGTGTAATGCAGTTTTGATCCAGGGCTGGACCGGGAATCTGTTTGTCCTAGAAATGTTCACCAGGATTCCAGCCTAAACAATAGCGATTCTCAGGTCACAGTGGCAGCACCTTAGTTCGCTGAGCCACTCGGGACCCTCCAGGGCAAGATTTGAGTCCAGGTTTGCGCCAATGTAATAATATGAAATATTAAAATATTACGTGGCACATCAGCACAAATAAAATGATTTGTCCAGATGGGAATGTAAAATGCATTATAATTATTCATAAGACTTTTTAAATAAGACATTAAAAGTCTTTGAGAAGTGATGCATAAATGTCAACCAACAGTTAGATTTAATAGATTACACTGTTACTAATGCACACATTTTAAATGCATCTGTTTATATTCTGTAAGTACTCACGTGTATGGGGAGAGGGGTCCAAGAAGAACTTTAGAAACATCCTGCTGGCCTAACGTCATGTACATAAGAGCTAGGCTCTGATTGGTGGAATCCACACAGCCACCCTGGAAGTAAATAAAGATTAGATTGCTCAGAGTTAAAACTATTCTTAATAAATATATTATTAATTGTTAATGTATTAAAACATTTTTCTTATTATTATGGTTGACATGAACAGTAAAAAGTCTTTGAGAGGGAAATTTTAAAACAGGAAGGCAAAGACAAAAAAAACATCGCCAAACATCAAGGACTGAAAAAGAAATCTCAGGATTATGTCAAAGCAAAAAAAAGGTCGCTTAATTAATAAATAAATAAATAAATAGAAGCACACACCTTCTGGACATTCAGTGGTTTTTCATGATTTAAAAATGTTCTGATTTGTAGATTAATACTTAAGTCATTGTAATTATTTAGTAACCCAAAAAGTGTTAAACAAACAAGAATGTTTTATATTTTACAGACAGAGATGCATGAACACAAAGAAGGCTTGGCATGGAGAAATGGTTCTTAAGATTGATGAAGAATGTGCTGTAGATGGTTCTCTAAAGAGCTTCTTTGAAAATGGATCTATATAGCACCACAAAGGACAAACTTCCGCTTTTTTGGTGCTGAAGAACCCTTTCACCACACAAAGAAACATTTAATCATGTAAAGCCTTTTTTGAATGTTCATGGTTCTATATAGAACCATTTCTTTACTAAAGAACCTTTGAAGAACCATCTTTTTAAGACTCTACTCATTTTACCCAATCATGCAGTGACTACCCAGAACAATGTACCCAGAGCAGTGGGCAGCCACCTGTGGGTAGTGGGGAGCAGTAGGGGGTTAGGAGCCTTGCTCAAGGACACTTCAGCTGTGGATGTTTAGGGAAAGGAAGTGCTGTCAGTACTTTTCCTGCTAATCTAGAGATTTGAACTGGCAAACATTTGCTCCTAAATCAGAACCGACACTCCCTTGTAGTCTGTAATGTGGCAAAGTATTTTTCAGTTTTTATCCACACATCCTGGTAACAAATGTTCTCTGGTCCAGCACCAGTCCATGGCCTCATGGTTGGGGTGCTATGATGCAAGTCATCTTGGAGGCAGCTGTGGCCTGGTTGTTAGAGACCAAGTCTTGTGACTGGAAGGTCGCCGGTTCGATCCACCAGCAACACATGACAAGTGCCCTTGAGAAAGGCACCTAACCAACCTCCAACTGCTACCCAAGCACCATGGATAGGGCTGCCCACCACTTTGGGCACTTTTGCTCACTGCCCCATAGTGTCCCCACTCATGCGCGTTTTTCACTGCACAGATGGGTTAAAATGCAGTATGCTTGCTAGCACATTGCTCAATGTGCACTTTCACTTTTCACTGCATCAGGGGTATATCACCGTCATCTGATACTTCCAGCCTCAAAGTTAAGCTCCAGGCCAAGGCTAGACAGTGACATATAGGTCATGATTTCCTCCTCTAAGTTGCCCTAATATGTGTAGGAATGCTGAACAGCCTGCCAGTGGCATTTCCCCATTACTCTGCATATATGAGCCTTGTGTTAGGACAGAGCTTCTAGTCTGGACAGGACCATACCAATCACGTGCCCTGTGCAACTGCTGCTGAAGAGGTCAGCCTGCATATCATTCAATCACATAATCATATAAACTGAACTTAGGCTTCATTGTTGATGTTGGCTTATGGCCACTGGTTGGACATGGAGGAGAGATGTGCTGACTAGCTCAGGATTCCTCAAGACAACAAATAAACAAAAACAGAAAAAACTAAAAGCTTTAGTGTAAGTGTAGCCCCCATTTTCATCAAAATTGGATACTGGATGAATACTGGAAGTAGATCATAAACTACTCAATAAAATATATTTTCAGACATCTGATACAATCATGCATCCATTACGACATTATAAGTTCTGTTTTAAAGCAATATTTATGTTAGGTTATCTATTTTGAGGTTTGATCAATTTGGAAATAAATTAGCTTTTTAATATTCTCAAACTCTTTACTGTTTTTTTTTTATCTACAGCTGTTCTTCTAACATTTCTTTTTTGTTTACAGTTTTATAATTTCTCAATAACTACATGACAGTCAATACATTAAGGATTGCATATTACAATCATTTTATACATTTATTTTCTAAGCGTTTTAAATATACAGTACCAGTCAAATATCTGGATACACCTTCTGGACATTCAGTGGTTTTTCATAATTAAAAAAAAATGTTCTGCATTTTAGATTAATACTAAAGTCATCCAAACTATGAAGAAATACACATGTAATTATTTAGTAAACAAACACGTGTTAAGTCTTGCTTAGATGGCAGCTTTCTTGGCATTTACTCAGTCAGCTTTATGAGGTAGTCACCTGAAATGTCTTTCAGTTAAGAGCTGTGTCTTGTCAAGAGTTCATTACTTGCATTTCTTGTCCTCTTAATGTGTTTGAGACATCAGTTGTGTGTCTACTCTGACGAATCTAAAATCTAAAACATGTTTTGGTTTGTTTCACACTTTTAAGTTTACTACATGATTCCTTATGTGTTCCTTCATAGTCTGGATGACTTCAGTATTAATTTACAATGTAGGGAAAGAAAATGAGAAGCCAAACTTTTGACTGATACTGTATATTAATGGTTTAGAAATCTGTGTCAGTACTGCTTAATGGCCAGAACAAGTACTGTATTTTAAAATGTGCTCCCAGTATTACATCATGAAAGGCACTGGCAAAATAAAATTAAACTTTTTTTTTTTTACATAATAATATATACAAGTGTTAAGCTGAGAATGTTAACTTCTTAAAAGTCTACATTATTGCTTTTATAAATAAAAATCATAGTGCAACATTATATTAATAATTTGGTAACTCACTGAAATGTGCGTTTGTAAGTAGAAGATACTAATATATTATGCAATTTTGATTAAAAGCGGGCTCCTTGCCTTGTGGAACAAACTAATATCATTTACTTTTTTAGACATGAAAACATACAGATAAAAACAATGCAAATACATTACAGCAGCTAAACAGCACAGCAAAACTCCTGACATGTTAAGGGTTAATATCTCAGGATAAGATTGTGTCTCCATCAATCAAGTTCAATTAGAAAAGCCTATAATTTCAATCTTACATTACCTGTTTCTATGTATGAGAATCCAGACAGTTAACGGGTCTTGACCTCTTACAGTCTTTGAGGCTTCAAACTCTAGAACGTTTTAATCCTCCGATCTTCTCTAATGAAGAAACCTCCTACTCTACTTCAGCTAAGACTCCTCTCAAGTTTAACAGCTGGAGTTAAGATCCAGTAACAGCAAACGGTTTAATGACGATGAACAGAATGGTGGAAAAGTCCCAAAAGATCCTGAGCCACAAGATACCTCCTCCTCCACCCAGCCGTACATCAGTGCAGGGCAGTACTGACAACATTTAAAGTAATGGTTAATTTTTTTCTCTTATCTTCAATCATCAGCAAAGACATTATTTGCTTTTTTAGTTTAGAACTGGAGGGCTAAGGCTAATGTTGCTAACAAACACTACAATCTAATAGTCACCTAATCAGCCAAATAAGTTCTGTCAACATAATCACCAAACCTGTATTATAGAACATATGTAAATCTACATTTTATATGAAATGTGTAAATCAAATATTTAATATTTCACATAAAGTGTGTAAATCAAATATTTAATATTTCACATAAAGTGTGTAAATCAAATATTTTATATACCGTGCATGAATCAAAAGAAAAAAGATTTGGACTGTTCAGTTAATCAGCCCTTAGAGGGAGAGCCCTTAGAGGGAGAGGGGTAAAACAGGAAAAGCAGTCAAATGTACAAGACATAAGGCCTCCAGGACCACTAATAATACTGCTGGAGGTAAAAATGTATTTGATTATTTAACAGTGAAGTTATAGTGGTAAACATATATGTTCCAGCTCTAAAACGTATAGAAAACACTGAGAGGAGCACAGACTGACCTCTGACTGTTACATAAACCCTAACCAGTGATCCTGTGACTGCATCTACTGACCCTCGTCTCTTACCTCGTGCTTCCTGTCATATTCATCATTTGTGTATCAGCAACGCTCAAATTCAGTTAACCCAACCTCACACTGAGCTCCATTGTTCAATCTGCATAACAGTTAAGATGCCATGAGACTGAGCGACTTTATCAGGGAGTAAAAATGAAACTTTAACTGAGGAAAGAAAATTGAACTACTGACAAAGACTAACACTGACAAATTAAGTCAAAAATGTTTTAAAATGAGGAATATTTTACTTTATTAAGGCATTAAAATTGAAAAATACCATTAACACCACAAGTGTTGATTTCACTTTTTGCAGTTTAATACCTTAAAGGCAGTTGAAATGTCTAATATTTCTTATTTTGACAATGTTGTGAGTTAAACATATAAAACTTACAAATTATTTACTCATTTTAAGTAACATTATTAAGTAAAATTTTCACTGTATTGGCAGATGAGACTAATGCTTTAAATAGGTAAAATGATCTGCAAATACAATGAGAATATTTTGCTTAATGTTATTTCAAAGTAAGCTAAGAAATACGTTAAACTAAGCTTACAACAGTCAAAATGAGAAATATTAGACATTTAAACTAGATTTAAGTCAGTTGACAAGCTGTTTTTTCCAGTCTAGTGTTTAAATATGTATTTAAGTAATATATTAATGCCTATTATTAAAACTGACTGGCTTAAAATAAATGTAAAAAATCCAAGTCTGCCCACAAGACTTGGGTGTGAAAATTGTAGTGTGAAAATTTACAAATTTTTCATTTTCAAAGAAGCTCTTTTTAGAACCATCAAACACTTACAACTTGCATTAAATAAACATTGTTTAATATTAAATCATATTGAACAAAGTGATTTGATGCAGTACATTTGTAATTGCACTATGTGGGATACTGGACCAGGATAAAGAAGTATTTATCATTTTTGCGTCATATGCAACAAAAAATATTTTATCATCACGTAAACTGAGTTCAGACACTAAATTTAATTATCAAAAAAAATAAATAAAATATCGGATTCAATTGTCATTAAAGGCTGATAATCAATCAAGTCCTACATAAGATCACTTGACAGTCAGTCTGATATTTTTACCATTAAGATCTGGTAAATAATACAAACAATGACTGTGGTCTTCAAAATTTAAATTTACTTATAAATGTATTCAGAATTTAAATGACAGTCATGTTACTTTTGTAGGTGAATGTAGAGTTAGGAGTCTAGTCCAAGGATATATAGGTGTTGTAATTGCCAAGCTATTATTGCCTATACTATACCAACCAAATTTAATATCTCTAAAAGTAAAAAAATAAGCCAGTTTCAGATATTTTATCACAGCTTTTAAATCTTTAAAACTTAAACCTTTTGAATGATCTGTGGGCTCCCGGAATATGTAGAGAAATTCAATACATGATAAGAATGGAAAGGCAAACAGGACACAGATAACACACACACACACACACACACACACACACAAGAACAAAGTTAGTGACCTGCACAAACACTTTTACAAAAACGCACAACAAACACCGACCTACGTCATTCAGAAAAATAACTCTGCCCATCGTTAAATGGATCTTACGGGGTGAATGAACAGCAACTACAATGACATCACATTCTGATCATTAATGTATCTTAACATACTGAGATCTTACATCATTTAAAAACATTTCTATTGTTCCATTCACTGTGAATTTTTCCAAATATGTACTAAAATATATTATGAAGTAAAATATGAATATCAGCAATGAAATACATGCTTGTGTAGCTCAACAAAACCACAGATTCTTAGACATGTGACTGTCTCCCCTAAAAGGTGCATATTAACAATTGTATTTAAATATTTCATAATCAGAGTGATTTAATGTGAACTGCTGCAATGTAGAGCAGTTTCAGGCCAGTTTATAGTGGTGAGAGAAATAAGATGTCTAAAGTGCTTAATGCCTGCAAAAGCTCAAAGAAAACTAATACAAGACATGCTTACATAACACTTCTATAACATTATCACCACAACATTACATGTAATATCTCTGGATACATGTTGGATATCTGGATAGAAAAAAAGCTACATTTGCTTTTAAAGTCCCATAATCACCACTGAGAAAATGCAGATTTTCAGGAAATCACTTAATGTATCTGATCAGTTCAAAGCCAAAATGAGAAAGATAAACTTACTTAAATGTGTCGCCTCCGCTCCCATTAAAGACAAAACTTCAGCCAGAGTCCAGAAGCTGTTTACTACAGACTGACCACCAGCCACTGATTAACCACAGAGCAAACAGCAGCAGCGCGCGCGCACACACACACACACACACACACACACACACACACACACACACAGCAACACTGACCTGCAGCACGTCAGACAGGCCACCACTTCAACTATTAACTTTCATCCCACAATCCTCTGCCTCCCTGCTCAGCCAATCAGAGAGCTTGTTTATTCTCAACAATATTCAGCGTTCAGGAAAAATAAGATGTGAGAGGGAAAACAGAATGAATGATACAGAAAGAGACAGACAGAGAAAGGGTGAGAAAGAGATGGAGTGAGACTTCAATACTCTTGTGTTTCTCGAAACATGTGATTAGTTAAATTAAAGATGGAAAGCCGCGTATAACTGGAGCATTAACACACTCACTGAATCTTCACTGACTGACCACAGTGACTCATGACACTGATCAGCTACTTGTAGAGTCTGTACACTGGGTTTGTTTGTTTAGACTCAAAATTGGTAAAATGTCCTTTATATGATACATGCAGTGAATACATATGATGATGTATACTAGTAATGGACTGATGCGGGTTTTCCAGTGGCTGATACAATATATAATGCCATTATTTTTCTGTATCTGATCAAATGTAGAATATAAATAGAAAACAGTGCAGACATTATACTTGCGCTTCCCCATTATTAAAAACCCTAATATTTCTGCACATATTTGATATATTTTCATGGGACAACACTATAGAAATGAAACTTGGATATAATTTAGAGTAGTGAGTGTACAGCTTTTACAGCAGTATAGCTTTACTGTCTTCTGAACACAACTCATCGCCCAGCCATTAATGTCCAAAATGCTGGTAACAAGCAAGTAGTGACCACTTCTCACCGATGTGTGCAGTTGAGTGTGTGTAAATAGAGTGTGTTGATTGTAAATCGTCCTTGGGTTTGAGAACGGCGCTATATAAGTAACATTCATTCATCTGGCCACCGTTTATGAAGATGGAGATGATTAGGAGTGGGACATTTATCCAGGACATCAGGATAACAGCCATACTCCTTTAGAGGAAATGACCTGGGAGCTTTTTGTGAGGACCTTTCAGGAGATATTTATACAGGACAGTGTCACAGTCATTGGCTTTGGGATCCACACAGAACACAGGAATAGCACCGCCTGTTGTCCACCATCCATCAAAATACTGACCAGAACCAGATCTGCTTAACTTCAGTGTTCAGTTAGGCAAAACTGCAGGCGCCCTCTAGTGTTTAGCTTCACTTTTTAATATAATGTGTTGAATAGGGACAGTATCACACACTTATAGATTTTTTCTTGGCACATAATGCTGTCCCAGGTAGTGTATGTAGAGGAAAGTCTTCCAACCACACCAAATAGATTATTTAATTGCTCTTCTAAAGCATTCGTAATTGTTAGTTTGTAATTGGTGAAGGTTTTTGGTGGTTCTGCACATTAAAAGATTAAATATGACAATTCGGCAGGTGCCGAAACTATTTTCAAACGTGAGATGACACCTGCCTGAAAAACAGAGGCTGCTTACGGACCGGACGGAAATGATCAGATGAGCTTAGTGTTAGCAAAAAAAAAAAAAACAGTACCCTGTATTTTTCTCAGTGGACGAGGGGAATAAACACAGACGTGGCTCATCTGGACGGGAATAAAATCACAAAGGTCCTCAAATAAAAAATTATGGACGACAACAATCACTAAGTTTCAAACACTGTTAAGTCTTTCTCGTCCATCCTTTCAACGCGTCCAGACAGACGCTACAATAGTATGTTCTGGCAATAAACATTTAAATATTTTAAATAGTAACATTTCATGTATGTAGTCTGATGTTTTTAGAAAGATTTTAAAACTATGACAGTGGTAGAAAATTTTATAATCGTGATAATTATTGAGATTGATCAATACAGAAAAATGTATCGCAATAACATTTTTAGCCATACCGCCCAGCTCTAATTACAATTTTCCCCATTATCAGCCACTGGTGCGGTGTGTGCACTCCTGTAGCATGACACAGGAACAT
>BRDA01039455.1:0-14030 GCA_036984385.1 Crenuchus spilurus
TGTGATTGGACTTGTGCATTGCTGCACAATCATGAGTCATTTAGTTTAAGTGACTATTGAGTTGTAGTGTTTGTTAGCATTGTTAGCATCATAGCCCCAGTTCCAACTTTTTGGGAAAACTGTAGGAATATCAATATTTTGGTATTTGTTGTTTAGACCTATTCACCTGTAGTGTCTGAACTTATGGGTCGTTTGAGATATTATGAAATCTTCAATCGCACTGGATTCCTCACAACTAACAGTACATGTACTTGTTATGAATGTCATGCTTACAAGTTCTAATATAAATGAGTGAATGAATCTGATTCATAATTAGCCCACAGTGTATCACACAAAAGAGACAATTCTCATTCTCATTATAGAATTTGGAGCTTTTCACAAACTTGCTCTATGAATTAACATCATTACATACTTCATAGACCAATTTTACACATGTAAACAAAGTAATTACTTGTGGGTGATTCCCATTGACTTATTATATGTTTAAACAATACAGCTCTTCCTACACCACCATCTGTAATTTGCAGCTCATGATAGACATAAATGAACAACTATAAAGAGGAATTCAGCTTTCTTATGACTCCTAACTTTTGTGTGTATCTTAGAAAAGACTCTAAATATGTGCATGCTCAACCCTCTGGCAGTCCATTGTACCTGAGGGGTAAAGTATGACTGCCCATACCGTAAACATCAATAAAGAACCACTGCCCTGATTTGTCTAAAATCAACATTCAGCCACTGATTTATGTTAAATCTGTAACACTGACTGAAAGATAATTTCAGGTAAATACATAACAAATTACTAGCATTAGCCAGCTGGTTTGTTGGTAACATGCACGTAATTTGCGGAGGGGATAGGGGGTTATGACCCCCCCAATAATCTGATCCAATCACTATAACCCCCCCAATAAAGTCACATAATTTCAATTTATAAAAACATCTTTCATGGATAACTTGTTAATTTTCTTTAACTTTAAAATACTAGCATGTTTAATCATTTGGTAATGTAACCCCCTTTCCCCACAAAAATTTGGTATCATTCATCCTCCACCAACCAGCAGCGCCTCGCCGTTTGCAGGGTTGCCAGGTTCGTGGGTTTCACGCCTAATTGAACTTGTTTGAAAATCCAGTCGCGGGTGAAAATTCAAGCTTAATAAAAAAATAATCCCTTATAAACAAAATACTAAGTCGTACACTCATAGTTGTTTTTCCCTTTGCTTCAAACATGTGACAGACATATTTTGGGCTAGTTTAAGCATCTGAAAGGCGGGTTTTAGACTGACTTTGGACTGAATATTTTTGCTGGACCTGGCAACCCTTCTGCTGGGGGAGTGGGGGTCGTAAGAAAAAACGAAAAGAGTACCAAAAAGTGGACAAAAAACATTTTTCATTGTTGGTCGACAACACCGCCTTGTAAAAAGCGGAAAAATCAAAATGAGGTAAATGTATATGTATTGTTAGCTGATGATTGAATAACTATGCCGCTGTGTATCAGACACACTATGAATAAACGTTCAGGTATTTTAGCTAGCTCCGTTAGCTAGCTCCGCATTTCTTAATTGTTTAAGGTGCAGAGTAAATACAAAGAAAGTTAAATAAATACATAGTAAAAGCATTACAATGTATTTCTAATACGGTTAACCCAAAATTGCCTGAATCCTTTTAGAAAAGTAAATGATTTAATAAATAAATAGGCAGACAGCTCAAACCCCCAATGCTGGACCCAAAGTTACGCCCTTGGTTGGTAACAACACTTGTTTTCAAATCAGCATCCAGGTTTCCCCCCAAACAAGCTCACAGTCAACAATGACATCATTTTGAGCTTTAACTTCTCTATGCTGAAGTAAGGCAAGAATGATTTTTTAGCCTCTTTACTTCAACATTATGTGTATATTTATTGACTACCTGCTGTTTTCAACAGTTCTTCCTCAGTTAGCCTATATATGAAAGTATGACACATATTCAGGTACTTTCAACTGGACCAGCAGAGGCGCAAACCATTCTGATGATTGGAAACCAAATCTGAAACTGCATGACGATGCAGAGAACATGAGCATCAAATAATCTTAAAGCCTACTCACTGAGAATTAGGCTTCACATGCAACTGAAACATTCAGCTCAAACAATGCTTTGCTCATCAAAATCACTTCATTGTCCCTTACCCTGGTCAGGCCCATCTGGCATGCACTGATAAGAGGAGTGGAACCATCAGAGTTGTGTGGAAGGTCTAGTAGATCCCAAGAGAAATATCCCTCCTTCAAACCGACAATCACCTCTTCCAGATCTTCATCCAACAGCATCTCTATGAAACTGTTTCTGAGCTTCTCCATGATCTAGAAATGTCCAAGAAATTACACCAACTAGATGCACTCAAGAGGCTATACAAAGAGAGCTATTTGGAACAATGCCCTAGAAGAACTCATTTGATTACCTGAAGAACTTGTCAGCTTCTTCAGTGTGAAAACCCTTTGTAAGGTTTACAGTATCTTCACAGAATTGTAATTAAAAGGTTTTTTCTTCACAGAACTGTAATTCAAAGCCAAGAATCATTTGCTGATTGCAAGTCCCTTAAACATCCTGGTGGACCAAAGAAGAACCATCTGTGAGTTTGTAGCTTAGACATTACAACGTCACTAGGAGCTTTAACTTAATGTCTGAAGTTTCAGGTTAGCAATTAGCATTCCCGTGGATTAATGAGTGACAAACAACAACAGTGTAGTACAGCAGAGCCAAGTGGGTTGGCACAGTGTATGCAGAATATAACAATTTTCAATAAAAATACAAAAGTTATAATTTTAGTGATAAGCATTTAGTGCTAAGTATGTGATTAGCATTGCTGGCTTCATAACAGTAAACATTCAACTGTAGGTAAGGCTGGTTGGTACCTATATCTATACAATGGCATGTTTAACCCCTGATTAAACCATATTTTATTGATTCTGAAACTAAGTAAAGTCACCTTCAATGGATAACAGACAACTAAGAAACTACTGAGATAAAACTGTATGTTGAGGAGATCTGTCTGAGAAGCTGATGAGGTCTTTTATATTTTCATTCCTCTGGAAATTCAGTACTGACCATTATTACCACAACCTGAATGTATCTTTAGTAGGATCGAATGGGAATATAAATGTACCACTTACCCCAGTCGTGTGAGCTTCTCCCTCTTCAGGGTGTAATAATGATGATGTTTGTCATGTAGTGAAGGTGCACAAATGGCAGGTTTATGCCAACATTTCATGGATTTTAAATGTTATTATTAGTCATTGCTCTCCTGTGCCCGCCTCGCCCTGTATTACAGAAGCTGTGAGTTTACAGCCGGTTGCTCAGGAGACCATCAGTAAGCTAAACCTTCAGCTTTTTTCAGCTGGATAAGCATGTGTGTGTGTTTGTTTCTCTCTCTTTCTGGGGACCAAAGAGCCTGATAATGATAAATGCAGTGAAATCTGCTGGAGTGGAACATTTTCTGAAAAACAAAAAGAACAAAAAAGATTAACTTTATATTATATAAGTTTAGGTTTAGGTTTATGATTGTCTTTTGATAACTAAGGTTAAAGTTAGGTTTAGGTGTAGGACTATCTTTTGGGTACTGAGGTTAAGGTTAGGTTTAGGTCAAAGATTATTTTTGGTTACTAAGGTTAGGATTAGGTTTAGGTGTTAGACTGCCTTTTGGTTACTGAGGTTAAGGTTAGGTTTAGGTTTAGGTGTAATACTATTTTGTTTATTGAGATTAAGGTTAATTTTAGGTTTAGGTCTTCAATTATTTTTGGTTACTAAGGTTAGGTTTAGGTGTTAGACTGTCTTTTGGTTACTGACATTAAGGTTAGGTTTAGGTGTAATAATATTTTGTTTACTGAGATTAAGGTTAATTTTAAATTTAGGTTTATGTCTAAGATTATTTTTGGTTACTAAGGTTAGCTTTAGGTTTATTTGTTAGGCTGTCTTTTGGTTACTGAGGTTAAGGTTTAGGTTTATGTGTAAGAGCGTCTTTTGGTTACTCAGGTTTATATTAGGTTTAGGTTTAGGTGTAAGACAGTTTCTGAGGTTTAGGTGTAAGACTGTCTTTTGATTACTGAGGTTTAGGTTTAGGTGTTAGACTGTCTTTTGGTTATAGAGGTTAAGGTTTAGGTTTATGTGTAAGAGTGTCTATTGGTTAATCAAGTTTATATTAGGTTTAAGTTTATGTGTAAGAAAGTTTCTGAGGTTTAGGTGTAAGACTGTCTTTTGATTACTGAGGTTAAGGTTTAGGTTCATGTGTAAGATTATTTTTAATTTCTGAGATTAAGATTAGGGTTAGGTGGATGCTGAATAGAACATTCCTAGCTCTTCTAGTCTGTGAGACATTACTTATGATCTGAATGAGGTTTAAGTCTGTTGACATTGGACTTCAGACATGTTTAAAGTAAAACTCTAAAAGTAAAACTCTAAAACTCTAAAAAATGTGTATATACTGAATGAAGTTTGAATAAGACATTCAGATCATCACCAATATGAAAACCTGGCAAGTTTTTTCTAGAAAGGAGCATTTTGTAAAAAAAAAAATCAATGACCTTATTTACATTTTAACAGTTTAGTAAAAATATTTTTTAGTATTACTCTTAATATTTGTTTTTTAATATTTTTATGAGCATTTATGTTTTCCCAGGAGGTGTTTGGCTGCATTACAGATCTGTCTCCTAATGAAAACATGTCACATCATGATGAAAAGAGTCAGACAATGGTGACCACAGAATGTTGAGCAGCTCATGTCTTACATACAGCAGGAACAGGCAAAACATAGCATCTTCAGTTCTCAAGTGATTAAAAGTATAATTAAGAAAAAGTGATGTGAACCAGTGCTAAACAGGTCTTTGTCCCAAGATTTTTGAGTGAGTTGTTATTAGTTTTTTAACAAATATAATGAAGTTGATCATTGGAAATGCTGAAATTCGTTTTCTTTGTTTTTTTTTTATTATCTGCTAAATTAAAGGCTAAAGTGAATTAACAAAAGTGTCCAAACGTTTCTGGAAGTTTTTGGACAAAATCATTATTGAAAAAGGGGAAGTTCACCTTGTTTCACATTTACCGTAAGTATAATTTACTTATCTGTTCACTTTAATTAACAGGCAGTTAAATTGTGCTCTAATGTGCTCAAACTGCATTATCAGTCGTCGCCCGCTAGAGGGCGCAACGTTTGAATACTAACAACACTAACGCCGTAAGCTGTGTGTGAGTTGTGAGTGCTTTTATAATTCCACCCGTTTAGAGATGAGGCCTTTCATGTATTATTTGTGATTGGCTGGTAAGGTTCCAAATCCTGCGCCGTGATTGGCTAAAGACTGCCACTAGCCTGCCTTTTTGAAGACTAGCCAATCAGAGCACGTTCTCAAAAGCGGGTGTGAAAGTAAAACCCACCGCATTTGACGCTGATGCTGCTGGTTGGGCGATGCACAGAGACTGCAGTCTGTACCTCAGCGGAGCTCATAGCGGATAGAAAGACAATTTAATTTAATTTTCTCACTTCAGCAGTGTGACATTTCCTTACTTTTTTGTTCAAACGCAGTTTTAAGCGGAACTGTTCGGGTAGAAAAGGTTTAAAGACGTGGAAAAGGGTTTAAAGGCTCTAAAGAAGATCAACGAGCAGTAAATGGAGAGCCGAGGCTGATGCTCTCTGTCTGTGTAGGGTTTTCAGACTTTCTTGGGACATAAACAGTTTTGCAGTCTGGTGTAATCATGGTGGACGCTGCTGAGTGTGGTGTGAAGGTGATGTGCCGGTTCAGGCCACTGAACGACTCTGAAATCAACCGAGGAGACAAATTTATACCCAAATTTAAAGGAGAAGATACTGTGGTTATATCGGTAAGTTGTTATCATTACCTCACCTTCAGTTGGATAGACAGTGAATACATAATATAAAAATACACTCAGATTCACCGCACTATTTATCTATGATTTTCTCAGGAAAATAAACTATGTTCTCATGATAAATATTCAAAACGGTGCATATTTAACCATATTAACCCAGTATATACACTTAGCATTAAGATATCTAATATGTTGACAGGGTTCATAACCCTTAGTTGAACTTTCAATGACCCTCAGTCAGCTCTTACTACACTAAACAACAGCAAAATGTTGAAAATGTTTTACAATTTGTAATATAATAACACATGCTAGAATTATAGTAGTGATTTGTCCCAGAAATCTTTTTTCAGGCTGCACAGCACTGAATGGACTTTATGCAGGTTCAGCTTACAACTCAGATTTGTTAAAATTGAGTGTTCAAATCTGTGTCTGAGAGGTATTCAAAGGATTTTAAGCAAATAAAAATAGTGAATTATTTTTCATAGGAAGGTCATAGACAGGAATTTAGTAATGGCAGGATAATACGTAAAGGTTGTATAAACATGGACATATGGAATTAAATGTGAAATAACATTTTTTTTTTCAATTTAAAAATCAGCTAAATAAATTACAATTTTTTCCTATAAATAAAAAAACCTGAACACTTGATATCTTAATAGTTAATAAAGTCATAATCCTGAGAATCAACTCTTTCATATGATGTATACTTTATACCTATTGATTGAAATATGTAGTTTTTATCAAAAAAGATTAATAATTTCTAATCATATTCATATTTCTGTGTTGCCGTTTGTTCACGTGGTTTGTTTGAATCAATTTCCTCATTAGATGTCTCAAAATTTGCATAAGTGAAAAGTGGACAGTTGCAGCTCTCATATGACACCTTCTGCTTATATCTATCTTTTGAAATATGATAGTTATTAACTGTTGAATGTGAAGAATGCAAGTTTGGAACCACTGGTGGTTCTAAGGAGCTTAAGAAGCACATAGGAATTCATACTCTGTTCCTAATCCACATGGGGTAAATATGATTTCTGAGTGATTCCTTTAAATCCTGACTGCTCTGTACACCATAGAACTGCAAAACGGTTTCAGAAATCACAGCATGTGGCTGTATATTGGCTTCCAGTCAGTAAAAGAGATGTCGATGTCTCATCTGAGCTGTATTGACGCCCTTACACAATAGCCTGTGAATTTTCCTGTAGGATTTATATAGACTTGCTGGCACAGACATCATTTAAGACTACTAGATGATGCATTTAACAAGCTGTGTTGTTTAGAAGGATGCTAATTTAAGCATTAGGCTTTTGGTAATTAAGCATTGTAATACAGTCTTGGCCTTTGCAGTATTGATATCAAAATGTTAACAATTCACAATCCTGCCTTTTGTTTGATGTGAATATCCTGACCAGTCACAACAACAGTCACATTCCAGATGGGTGTTTCTTTGATAATTTGGTTCAGTTTATTTTTGAATTATTTGGATTTTGACTTTATATACTATATTAGAAATGTTAATCTTGACAATGCTTAGTATATTTTTTCATCACCTATATGACCGGGCAATTATTTTTCCATGTTAATATGTCAACCCATTTGACCCTTAAACAAAGCAGAAAATCAGATTTTAAAAAGTGGTTTGCTATAACAAATTGATTAAAATGTTAACACAGGTTGTAAATGTGAGCATGGTTATTGAGATGAAGCCATGCACAACTATATTCAACATAAAGAAGGTGATGGCTTCCTTGGTGGAATGTCCTGTTATATTGTGTAGCTTCCTCACCAGCATCTCACCCCTTTTTCAGACAAGTCAGTATTATATATCAGATTTAAATGATCATGTCTCAGTTTTTACTTGGTCTCTGAATATCAAACAAAAACTAACATAGAGGTTCATGTCAGCACTTTCAAACAAAGCTGAAAGTAGTGATCAATATGGCCAGGTTTTTATGCTGTGAGGTCTTGAAACCTGCCATGTGATTTAATCACACTCAAAGATTAAACATGTCCCGTCACCTGTGCGTTTTAGCACATCTTGTTAGACATAGTGAAAGTATATGATGTTATTATGATATAGTATTTTATTTCTCTCGTGTGCCTCTAATACATGTGAACTATATATTGTCTTTATTTATATATGAGTAAAATAATTCAATGGGTTAAAAAACAGACTCTTGTCAAATTTGCAGTGCTGACAGATGTGCTGTGTTTTAGGATATAATATGATGCACTATGAGCTTATTTATGCACTATGAGCAGATTTATTAATTTGAATAGTCACACTGTGTCTTAAACCACATTGACTCATTTGTGAGACCTTAATTAAGCCCTGGGTGATATTTGAGTGGGTTGAGTTAAGTTTTAGTAATGTACTTTTAAAGAAAACATTAGGCTCATTTAGGTGACTGTACAGTGTTTGTTAACAGTGTCAGCTTCACAATTCAAGTCATAAGTTAAAGAAGCAAACTGCACTGATTATATCTGAGCAAAGTGGAAAATTGTGTAAATGTAATTTGTGAATGAACCACCCCTTTAAGAAATGAATCACCACAGTGAACTAGACATTGTGATTTGACATATTTTTAGAGCCTCATATTGCTTTAGGAGATCCATTTTGTTGGTCATATACAGGCACCTTTATGCTTGAAGAAGCATCATTTAGATGCCAAAACAACTGGAATGATTGTAACTTTAAATAATTCATCATTCAGTTTTATAATTAGCCAGGCTACTGGTTCACCCTAGTGTATTTCTAAAAACTCACAGTGTACCGCATGGTTTTATGACAGAATCTGTTAATAATAAAATTAATTAGAATTCTGATTATTTATTGAAATAAAAAATGACCCATTTTTGACCTCACATATATTTTATTGCACAAGTATTCTGGGCCTGAATGTGAAAGCTTGGTGTGGCTTCTCTAAATTATTAACCTCAATGACTAATGTAATATATGTGCCTAAAATGACCCAATAATGAAAGTATATTATCTCTCGGATAATTACTCAAATCTAATTTTGCCTGTTTTTTTTCTGCTAGTACACACTCTGTAATTTCATTTTAAGACTAACAATTGAATTTTCTGTTGAATTAGGAACAGAGCTTAAAAATTGCAACCAGAAAACCCTATATGGACTCTTTTGTATTTAACACATCAGTATAGACATACAGTTTAAATAATTATTAAAGAACTGTATGATCTAATGGCTTTCATATTTGAATGGTTGTGAAATATGAAAATATTTGATATGTTATGCTTTGTTGTATTATTATATACTGTATATAATACACACTACATTATGGAAATCAGTAGACAAAAACTACAACCACAATCTTTACTAAACTACACTTGTTATGATGAAGACAATACAGCCACTTAGCTTTGTGTTTGTGCTCAGGCAGCTGCAGTGTTAGGGACCGTCTCACAATTACCAGAAGAAATGTGAAGCGTTTCAGTGTCTGTAGCCCATGACTGTGAAAGCACACAAAATATCCATGTGGTTTACATCCTTAACTTTAACCATTTTCATGACTTTGTTTAATATTTTTAATTAAATATTAGTAATAATACAGTGGTAACCCTACTTATGAGTTTAATCTGTGCAGGAGCTGAGCTCGTTAGCTGGAATGCTCGTTAGCTGGATGTATTTTCCCCATAAGAATACATATAAAACTGATTAATCTGTGTCAGCCGGCCAATATACAGTATACTTTAATATGCGAAATAATGTGTTTATATGGGTTTTTAAAAACATAAACGTGACGATGACGACGCTCGTGTAGGCTAGCTGCTAATGAGAGGGAGACCGACGGTGCTCATGTAGGCTGGCGGCTGCATGGTTACACTTATCATATGAAAAGTAAAAGAAAAATTTATCTAACTTTCTTGTTCACTACATTTTTGCTACCTCGCTTTCAACAGGCACTTTCACTTTGTATTGACTGACCTCTTCTTCTACGGTAGCATCTAGGAGATGCTACGACCGCAGCGCCCCTAGCGGCATACTTAAAGAAATGTACGGTACTCATTAGCTGGAATATTACTCGTTAGTAGGGATGCTCGTAAGTAGGGTTACCACTGTGTAACATACATGCATCTTCATACATATTCATTTATTATTGTCTTTTTGCATCATTTTTCTAACTTTTTTATTCACAAATATAAAAGAATAATCAACTAAACTCATATTATTAAACTTAATGAAGAACGATATTCAGTATTTGGCCAAATGTTTCATTTTGTTCATTTTCAACTAGAAGTTTTCATTTAATTCAGTTCACAAACCATTTAGTACTAGTTTTGGCCTTTTGGGCACATGCTAAGTCCTTCTAGAAAATGAAATCTGCCTCACCATAAAGCTTGTCAGCTGATGGAAGCATAAATGTCTCTAAAGTATCCTTTAGATGGCTGCGCTGACTTTGGACTTGATTTAACACAGTGGACCAAAACCTTTTGATGACATGGCACCTCAAACCATCACAGAATGTGGAAACTTCACACTGGACTTCAGACACTTTGGATTATGTCTCTCCATTCTTTCTCCAGAATTCAGGATCTTGACTTTTAAATTAAATGCAAAATTTACTTTCTTCAGAAAAGAGAATATGGCAGTTGTAGCCCATTTCCTGGAGATATCTGTGCTTGTTGGCTCTTGATCCACTGATCCCAGTTCATGATTTTTTTTTCCAATCCTCTCAAGGTTGTGGTCATCTCTGATGCTTCAATTCCGTTTCCTACCAAAATGTTTCCCTTGCACACAACTTTCCATCAATATGCTCTGCTACAGCAGTCTGTGAACAACCAGCCTTTTCTGAGGTGACCTTCCGTGGCTTACCCTCCTTGTACCATGATCATCTTCTAGACAATTGCAAAATTTACACTGTTTGTTTAGTACTTTATTCAAACTTTAAATTAAATAGACTAATAATTTGAGATACTGTAATTCTGTTTTTTATGACCTGTGTACCATATTGATGAATATTAAAACATAAAAAGGCTTGAAATATTTCACTTTATGTGTAATAAACATAAAATATGACCTTTTACAATGATTAATTAAATGATGAAAAAAATCATAATATTGTAATTTTTGGAGATGCACTAGTACATATAAACTGTATTTATAATTACAGTTAAAAATGTAATATCCTTTGGTTGTTGATGCTGATGCTGCTTTCTAGTCGAGCATCTGGAAGCAGACTGTATTTGTGAGGGAAAATGTCAGATGTGCATGAAAGAGATTAGACACATGAAACAGCGTTTCAGCTAACACATTTTTTCACATATTAACATTGTGGTTCTGCTTAACATCTGAAATTCTCCTTCATGCCTTTCAGAGAGCTCCAGAACATCCGCTCTCTATCTATCCCTTTCAGAGCTTATATGATTTGTGTGTTTTTTTAATGTTTTATGCTTTTACTTGTAGTCTGAAAGCTACTGTAGGAATAATAATTAGAATAGATGTAAATGCGTTGGCGCATTTAAAGGAATAGTTCACCCAGAAATTACATTTTGTTGCTGTCAGAACAAAAGCTTGATTCTCCAAAATAGTAACTTTAAAGGAGAAGGTAAAAAGTTTCTCAACTTTTCATAACTTTTAACTTTTCATTTTGAAGCATTTCTATTGGTCCAGTGGTCATGAAATGTTCACGTAATGTAACATCTGACTGCCACAATACAAGAAAAGTGAAAAACAACATAAAAAATGGTGATAAAAAGTTTTGTTCTGACAGCAGCCTGTCCATGTACCCTGGACATGTTTGGAGTTCAAATTTTGTTTCTTTGTCATTTATAAATTACAAATATTTTTTCAAATGTAAGATCTCACAGACTAGTGTGGTTTAACACACATGTAACAAAAATGAGTGCTGTCCAAAATGATTTTCTGTAGTGATGTTTTTATTCATTTTTATAGTTTACAGAAGTCATACTGTGTTCTAAATATGGGTGTAAAATATTTTCAGACAGTATAGATTTTAAATAAATATTGTACATATAACAATTAGTAGCAGACAGTCCGACCGTTAGATAGCAGTGTTGTAATTGTTCTTCAGCCATTATACTCTTCCACTCCAAAATAAACAAGATGTGCATTAGCAAACATAGCAGGATAGTCATGTTGGATTTACAAAATTACAGTATATGTGACCCCGCCAGGGAAAACCAGGCCAAAGTCACTGGGCAACTTATTGAGATATCGTGTCTGTCAATATCGAGTCAATCACATTAGCGACAAAACTTAGCCACTCGGTATTATTGCTGTAAATGAAAGATAATAGTCTCAGATATCTATCATAGTACATATTTTGATCAAAAACAAAACTTAAATTCACAAAAAACTTGTTTTGAAAAAAACAAATTTTGAAAAAAAGAATGACTTTGACCTGGTTTTCCCTGGCGGGGTCACATATTGTCTTGCTTACAGTTTTGCAATATACTAAATTGTAACACCTGTATCTTGACATGTTTTGTATGACTAGATTTTTACACAGCACCTAGTACTTTTTCAGAAATGACTGAGCTATTTAGGTGACTATTACTTTAAGGACTCATTTCCCGACTAAACGTTTGCATTTGAAGAATGGCTGAAAGCGCTGTGTAGAGGTAAAAGGTTTCAGGTGGTGTTCCTCTCATTGAAGAACTGAGGCAGAATGTGGAGGAGATTATTTGAGCTGTGTTTGCTCAAAGACTGATTCAGGACTAAGTGGGTTGTATGAAGGCCTTTTTCTTGACAGTATAATGGGAGGAAATGGCTGACTGAATGTGGATGTGCTCTCTGCTGAAGGTAATGAAAGATGTCTGCTGCGGAGCCACTGGGAATAGAAACAAGCACTAGGTAGACACACTAGATAAAATGACACATTCAAACAGACCAGATATAAAAGAGAGGAAAAAGACTATAAAATATTTATTAGGCTGTTACAGGTGGTTGTGCCCTGCATAGCATTCTGATAAAAGATTATAATAATTTGTTTTAACCTTTACAGTCTGCTGTATTTTTTAACTCACATTTATGTCACAAGAGGTCGACATTCATCAGGACAGAAACTGAGTACTCAGTTCTATTTGTCTAGGACTTATTCTAACATCGGTATGTTGTTAACATAGAACAGAACTTAGCCAATGCTTATTCCATCTGAAGATATGACACATTACTTGAGGTAGAATCTTTAATGAGTAGAAAGAAGAGAGGTTCAGCTTTCATTTGACTCCTCCCCTTTGGATGCGTCTTTGAAAATTACAAAGTACAGATCGAACTTTACAATAATGGTCAAAAACAGCATTACTTAAACATTTATTAAGCATTTCTTAAATGGTTGAACTGATCTTATAGCCAATAAGAACATTATTAAAGGTTTGTGTTAGCACTTAGTTAATGTCTAAAAATCAATGAAGGTGTCACGCCACACCATGGCAGTCTCCGCCACAGTCATATACGCCTGTTTTGGTTGCTTCATGTGCTTTCTGTCTGTTATCAGTCGCGACATGTCATGTCCACCCCCCTGTGACGTTACATCATTGTTTAGCCCTGTTATCTTGTTGTCTGTATTGAATACATTCCCCTTAAAGCCTGTCCTGTGTTTCTCTGTCTTGTCCATCATTGAATGTCTTCGTATTGTCAGTCTGTTTTATCTGCACAAGTCACGTTTGTTTGAACCCAGCTGCATCCTAGTTCTTCCCTGCGCACCCCAGATTCTATCAGAAGAGGTGTCCACTCCTGGTCCTGGAGAACTGCCACTCTACAGAATTAAGTTTAATGAATTAATTATTTAATTATGTATCAGGTGTGATCAAATTCAGAGTTAGGTTGGAACTAAACTGTAGGGTGGTGGGTCTCCTGGACCAGGATTAGGCACCCCTTCATTGATATTTAGACCTTCAAATCACTAGTGCTAACACATATCTTTATTAAGGTTCTTACTGTCTATTAAATAAATTAAGACCATCAGTCAAATAAGATCCATCAATAAATATTTCATTGGAGCTTCTTTCATGTTATATCAGATGTTGAGTTATGTCATGTCATGTCACACGCCGTCATTGCTTTGCAATGGTAGGCTGCACAGACGAGTCACTTCCCTCCAATATCATCTGTCTCTGGTTGCTTGTAGCAGGCTAGCACCTGATAATCCAGTCCACGTCTTGATGTTATCCATCCAGGTTATTCTTGGTCTTCCACGTC
>BRDA01039470.1:1124-13998 GCA_036984385.1 Crenuchus spilurus
ATATATATAGCTTAAAGGTTTCTAAGCTATGTTTCATTTTGTTTCTAGGATAATAAAGTTATATATAAGTATAAATGTTCTTTTGAAATTTTGTTAATATGCCACCGGTGGGAGAGCTGATTCCAGAGGGTTAAAGACTCTAGCAATGGCTATAAATAGGCTCCTAAAATGCAACCAGCAGCAAGACACAATGCTATCATTTTTCTCCAAAATGAATCATTCATTTACTTGAGATTCATCAGAAATCTATGTAGGTATTATTTTATTGATCTGCATTTGTGTTGTTTGAGTGGATTTCACTAGGTGATATGGGAAGGTCAGCAGAATCTTGCACGGAGCACCAAATATGAGTGTAAGTACTGTTTGGTGTATCTATTAAACTGGCAGCGGCGCTAACTTTCTTGACTTTTTTTCCAGACCGGTGGCTGTAAATATTTGCGACTTCACAGTTGGGTTTGGTTGCTGATGCTGGTTTCTCGCGAGGGGAAACGGCTCATTCTTGCTATGAGAGAAATCTATAATCAGTGTAATCAGTAGCGTATATTTAATTTATCTTCCTTAGTCCATGTTTGCTGATTGTGGCTCCCATCCAATTTCCTGCTCATGTCCTCTCAGCCTTGTCATTAGCCGTGGTCGAGGGGCACACCTCTGGAGCTCATTAGCTTTAAAAGCTAAACACTCGTTTAAACATAATCATGAGTAAACACTAGCTTGCCCTGTGAGCTGCACTGAGTCTATTTACACCCTTCTCCATTCCTGATGATTCACTCAGTGTTAGTTTAATGCCTGAGCAACAAGCAAACAGGCCTAACATTAAACAATAAGAGTCTAAATTTACTGCTCACAAAGTCTTTAGCAGTGCTAAAAATCTGAAAGTGTAGAATCACTATGAATTGTTGCAGTGCTGCGGCTAACGTTGTATCAAATGCAGTGTGAGCTTCATCTAAACATACTTATATGAAATCTATGCATAAAGAAAAATCCAGAAAGCTGAAGAAGAGAGAAGGTGAACCTCACAGAAACAGTCAGAGTTGGTCTGTCTGTCCCTACAGGCTAGTTTCTGGGGGTACAACATGCCTTGTATCAAGAAACCATAGAGAGCATCCTGAGCACCTGCATTACTGTCTGGTTTGGGAATCACACTACATCTGAGCGCAAGACTCTACAGTGTATAGTAAGGATGGCTGAGAAGATCATTGGGGTCTCTTTTCCTTCTCTCAGGGACATTTACAAGTACTGCATCTGGAAAGCTCTCAGCATTGTGGAGGACCCATCACATCCATCACTTAGTCTATTCACCAGCTGCCTTCTGGTAGCTGATACCACAGCATTTGGTCCCTCAATGGCAGACTGTTCAACAGTTTCATCCCTCAGGCTGTCACACTCCTTAATGCACACAGTCTGAATATTGGGGATTAAATATCACTGAACTTTTGCACAGCAGTATATTATCATTGCAATACTTGCACATTTGCACATTGTACAACTGCTGCTAAAATTATTATAAACTCTGCAATCTGCTTCTAAAAGCACTCACTGTAGGCTGGGATTTTGCTTCCCACTAGCTTACCACATATTGACCAACATACATTTGTCCATCTTGTAATGTGTCTTAGTGTAGTTAGACAAGCAGCGGTTTGTACTTATTAGGGCTTGTTGTTATTGTATGTTTATTGAAGGTTTTTCATTACACTCGTGTTCCGTGTTGGACCTGGTCCTGGAACATTGTTTTGTTTCAATGTGTACAGTATTCTATTTAACTGCAATGAACAATACAATAAACACCTTGAACACCTTGAAAAACTTGAACAACATCAAGCAGATCTGTCATGTTCAGACAAATAAGAAATGAGAGTTGTTGTTTTTTTCACAGAAAGAATGATGACAACTGTAACTATAATTATAAACAAAACATTGTAAACAAGAAACCAAAAAGTATTTTTAAATGTTTTGTTGAAGAAACAGAAACAACAAAAACTTGAACAAGAACTAAATGATTAATGATACAGTATAACGTGTTGTATACAATTTATTTATTCATCCATCCATCCATTATCCAACCCGCTTAACCCTTATCAGGGTCACGGCTAGTCCCCTACCCCCTCACTGGGCGCAGGGCAGGTCCTTACACTATCCCTTCATTTATTCAAATTCTCCAAATGTATTAATTTAAATAGAACTTCATTCTTGCTATTGTAAAGATTTAATTTTGCCCTGCAGCTCAGTTCATCATTTCAGAACACATTTCTTGATTATTAACATTTTTTATAGATGACTACTCATTCTTTGTAATGTTAAGTTTCAAAGGACAAACACATGAGGCTACTTTTATGCAGTCATATGCAAAAGTTTGAATAAAAAAACAAAAATGAATAAAACCTCACTATCACAGGAAAATCTGGTTTTGGGGGGAAAAACTGTTCAGTCAAAGTGACAACAGTTTCAAACACAGGTTCAAAACAGGAGTTCCAAGAAAAAAATCAGCAGAGAGAACTTTCTAACTTTGGCTGTCAGCTTAGAAAGTATGCATTGCAGCCTACTAGACACATGCAGAGACTGAGGGCTAGCTGAGGAGACTAAAACATCCCTCAGATGGAGTTTTTTTATGCTCAACTGGTTGACGTGTGGAATGGCCAATCACGTTCTTCTGTTTAAATTGTCACACCACAGGGTCGGGTGTGACACACTTGGATAAAGTTCCCTCATCTGTCAGGAATTTCTAAATATAGATTACAACTGCACACAAGAATAACAATTAATTTATTTAATAATTTTATAAATTATTAATTAATAATGTATTTTTATGAGTTATAAACATGTAATTAAATGCGTGTGAGTGAGTGTGTGAGCTGGAGTAGGCTCTGTGTGTGTGCTGTGAGGTGTTATCTGTTTTAGTCAAACCTTGCTTCAGTTAGAGTGTGTGTGTGTGTGTGTGTGTGTGTGTGATTGTGGAGACACAGATATATTCTTATTAAGAATAAATGATTAGGTTTCTAAATAATTCAAAAATGATTACACACAATCACAAGAGGTAATGAAAATAAAATAAAATAAGTCTTATTTTAGCTAAGTGTCTTTGTGAGGTCTTCTAAACTTCTAAACTGAAAATAGCTCAATAGATTTTATAAGGAATTGTCCTTGTTGACTAGTCTCCAGCAGGGGCGTAGCACCAAATTCTGGATCCTATGCACAAGCAATGCCCATGTGCCCCCCTCCCCTCCTCCAAACACAACTGCCCCCCACCCATAATCATTTGCATCATAAAAACTGTGGCATTTTATTTTTCTTCTGGATGTGACAAAAAAGTCAACTTTGGATGGAAGTGTCTTTAGTCTCTTATTGTAATTAGGCTACAGCCAAACATAGACCACAGTAAAGCACAGAGCATGACTTTAGTGCTGCTAAACACATTACAGTAAATGATGTGCTTTCATTTTAAACTGCAGGCTCACCTTGTCTCCACAGTATCAGAGGATGAGGGTCTGTTGCTGTATCACCCTCTGTGACAGTTTCTGAAACTGAGTGTCATGTGTTTCACAGGTTAGCTTTGCTAATTTAACAGCCTGTCCTTATGAACCTGTGACAGCCTGCTAAGTTAGCCTATTAGCCTCAATATGTTATGGCCCAAAAATAAATATAAACTTTATTTAGTATACCATTGCAATAGTGTGGTAGACTGTGTGAACATAATGTATTTAGAGTTTACCTCAGATTACAGATAAGCCGTGTTGTTTCTAGTGGTGTGTTATGCAGTTTTTAGCTCTGACAGTCGCGTTTTATAACCACAGGAGTTCATGAACTTTTATATTTGGGCTCACCCTTTTTAGAAAAGTTTGTTAGCAGTTTATTTCATTCGTTTTTTTTGTCTCTTTGCTGACTCACTTTTGTTTTCTGAAAACCAGATTTAGCTTTACTAGTACTTGACCTTTGTCTTCCACAACACGGATACAAAACGCTAAGCAAAACGTGACTAGTTAAAAAGCCCGGTTACGGCGGTCTAAACCATTTCGTGCAAGGGGTGAGGCCTCAGACACTATATGTAGGCTAGGATACACAATTCAATCCATCAATCAAGAGATTTATTCACCCAAAACATTACATTTACATTAGTTAGTAAAATTTGTGATATTTAAATTATATTAATATTTAAAGGAAAATAAAATTTCACACTGCTCAAGGGCCGTCCCCCCACTTGATGCCCTGGTAACTCAGTCCCACTTTTTATCCGACAGACACTGTTGCCAGCATAGACGTTATATACTTAGATGCCGCATTGACTGGGTTGGCCCGCTGATGTAACGTAACTGTGTGTCCGCCATATTGGAGGAGGCAAAGCAACGCTGTGAAATAATACAAGTGAATGGACTGAACTTCATAAAGCATAAAACAAATTTACAAAGTTAAGCTAGTGCATTCATTCACACATTCAGATGTGCACTAATATACAGTGGGAAACTTTTAAGCACAAAAAAAATTTGTTTTCAAAATGTTCAAATGTTTCAAATATGATCAAAAACAATTCGTCAGTCTTACCTGTGAAAGGTAATCCTATGTGATCCCGTTTTGACACGCAGCACCAGAGTGCAGTATCTCTCTCATATTATTTTGGTCGCTTTTGCCTCCTCCAATATGCTGGTGACATTGACACATGAGTCAGCGCTCAATGCATCGTCTGGGTATTAGAGGTGGGCGATACCAGGAATTTTGGTATCGATCCGATATCAAGTAAATACAGGGCCAGTATTGCCGATATCGATACCGATACTTTTTAATATTTAAGCTTCATAGATCCAAAGGATCCAAAAGACATAGGATAGAATTTCACCAAACATTGTAGGTGACAACGAAATACTTTATCACAATCAACATTTTTGTTTAGAAACAATAACAGTAACAAAACAAAGTTTGCCTTAACATTAGCATAATAAATATTTTTTGAGGTAGAAAATGAGAAACCACAATAAAAAAATAAAATAAAAATTCTCCCCTCACTGGACATCTTTTCTAGTTCTTTCTTTCTTTCTTTGTTTCTTTTTTCAAATAGAATTGTTCTTAGGAAAAATAAAAAAATAAGAATTTTTCACAATTCTGTTTTTTTCTTAAATAAACAAAAATATCACCACAATACAACAAATACTGTACACAGTTTCAAACTTATTCTGTTTTTCAAGTCAAACAATACAATAAAATACAAAAAATAAGGAATTTCTTCCTTTCAGTGCACTTCTCTATGTTTTTTCTTAAATAAAGAGTGTAAAAAATATAACTTAAAGCTAATTAAAACAATCTTGGAGGAGAGCGCTGAGTGGCCGGGCCAGGCTGAGCCTTGCATGGCTGTTTGGCTGGCACTGCTGAGCCACGTGATAGTGCAAAAACACAAGACGGGGGGGAAGCGACGGGGGAGGCTGCGCTGCTCCGTGCTGTGTTACAGTGCAGTGCGTGCGGGAGAAAAAAAGCTTGAGTATCGATCTTTTTACACGAGTATTGTTCAATACCAATACCAGCGTTGGTATCGATATTATCGATATTTTGTATCAATCCGCCCACCTCCACTAGGTATATAATGTCTATGGTTGCCAGTACTATGCTGATACGCCGCAGGTCTTCAGGCTAATCTAGGTAAATAAAACATGTTTAATCAAACACGCTTTTGACCTCAGAAGAGAGCAGTCAGTATCAGTAATGTTTCAGCCCAGAATTTAGACATGCTCATACAAAGTTTTGGATCAGAGGAGAAGTCTGAATGATGCTAATATGCTTGATTATATTAGCTTAAATGATTATATTAGCTACACACACAGGTATATATTGCAAGGAATGAACCTAAAACATTGCATTCTATTTCGTACACCCTTTAGGCAGCAGCAGGGCTGGTAGAAGACTGATCTTGAACCAGATTGCACCAAGTGTCACTACCACTGATTGTAGATCTTCCTATTTCTGGGTCAGCTGAGATGGCAGGGTTAGAGTATTTGTTCTTCTTACAGCTCACAGTAAGTCGTGTCTACTAGTGTGTGACATCTTTATTAAGATCTGTATGAGGTTTAAGCAGATGACTGTTAAGCTTTTGGGGTTTTTCTTTTACCTTGTCACTCTAGTTCTAAACATAAGCAAAATTTGGACGTTTTAGCTGAGGTAATTGTGCAGATATGATGTTTGACTTCAGGTTTGATCATTTCAAAGATGACTAGGAAGGAGTTGATGTGATTTGAGCTTTTGATGCGATTTGAAAGAATAACTCCAACCTATGCTGAAGCATGAGCTCAGTCAACAGATACTGCAGATGATTTCTGTCCTGCTTTAGTGTCCCACACTAAATGTGGAGGGAAAATATTGACTAATTGAAAGGAAGATGCTGTAGGAGGTGTTTTCCTTGTTTTGGATGAAAAAGCAATGGCCTACTTTCAACTGCATCTCAAGTTTGGTATTTGGAAGAATCTTCAGCGAACTGGCCTGAGGCAAAAGTTGTGCTTGAAAATGTTACTTGTAGCTATAGTGACAGTTACATCTGGCGTTTCTTTAAAAATCTATCACATTTTGGCACGCCAGTAGAGAATCTGATTTTACACTGTTTGACATCCCAGTTTGCATTGCTGTCATTCACACGCTTGCAGCATGCGAAATGGAGCTTCAGCATTTATAATTAAAATCAAACGCCTTGCACAACTGCTTGATTAAAGATCCACATTGGACTTGAAGATTCTCGTTTTCATGGACTGTCCCCATCCGAGCCATCGCTAAATTGTTTAGCCATGGCAAAAGAGGTACCTCACATAGGAGAGAAAAATGGCTGCTCAGCATGACCAGGCTGTGTTCTTTTGACTGCAAATAATAGCTGTAATTTTAGCTGGAAACATGGCTGTCACTGTGACTTAAGCAGAGGCCTTGTGCATCTATAAAGAGCTTTTTAAAGGTGCTATGACTTAATAGAGTTTAGAGGCCACTAGACTGCAGCCCTGAGCCCATGAAAACACAAATTCCATACTATACCATTCACTGGGTGAATACCTTTCCTATCACTGGGGTGGTGTTCCTCAGGGTTATGGCTTCAGCCCCTTTAGGTTTTAACCACCAGGATGTGTTGTAATGAAAGTATTTAGAAGTGTATTGATTCTACTCACTCTGTCCTGAATCCAGACTTTTACAGTTATTTTTCTGTTTAAAGATACCAATTTTGTAGTTAATCTTTAAAATACACTATAAGGGACATGCTGGAGAACAGGGAGAACACAAATGAGAATCTGAATATGAACCATTTCTCATCAAGGACTGAAATGTCATGAATAATTATTAGAATTTGGGGACTTTTTATGTTCTAATTTGAGAAATTAAGTCTATTAAGTCTTCTGATTCACAAAAGAGCAACTGTGACTCTTTTCATTCTTCTGGGAATGCACATTTCCATTTAATGTATCCATTTTGTAACATTGTTAGTGTTTCACACATTGAAGTTTTTCCCACAGGTTAAAATGGCTCGGAACCAGAGTTCCTTATTTGGGCAAGTCAGTAACTACAATACAAAGCACAGCATCAAAGGTCCATAGCAGCATTAAAATGATTACATTGAGATGTACTGTGAGCTAAGGCAGTGGCAGCATGACATCCATGGCTTGACATCCATCACCATGCAATCACAGGGTCAAGTCACTTTATGATACAGCAGTGACATACAATGAAATGTCAAAGATATGAGGGTTATAATATCCAACCCAACCTTGCTTATTATGATAGTGTCCCCAAGTCACTGCTTTAGGCCTTAGAGAAACCTTTCATGCCAGGTGGACTCATTTGATGGTTCTATTCACAACCTTGAAAATGCTCCTTTATAGGAAAACCTGAATAGCCCAAGCTTTTGATTTTATTTTTTCTTATAACAGTATTGGTAAGGAAAAGATTTATGGCTGTATAGCAGCGTTGCATCGTTCTTTCAGACTCATAACTGTCAGATTTAATCTTACTCCTTGGCTGTATGGATGAAGCAGGAATAAACACTTTATTGTCCAGAATATCATCTTGTAGAGTACTGTATTTCATGATGAATGGTGCAGTAGAAATGGTCTAAATTTATTTTTATAAAATCTCACTGCAAGTTTAGATGGGATTTTTTAAAAGCTCTTCTGTTGATCTTTATAACATCTCAACCATGACACCTCCCAATTCCTCAGTATATTCTAAAAATCAATTACCATCATTTCCTTATCTTTCTAGACTCATAATTGTGTTAAGAAGTATTTTATGTCCACAGTCACTCTCTACACATTTAAGTCCCCAAACAGATTAAGCAGTGACAGTTTCTGATATGGGCAGCCGCCCCTGAAGGGTTCTGTGAAGCACCCTTTGGATCATTACATTGCTGATGTTCCCTTGGGGGGGGGGGGGGGGGGTTGCTGGATGTTGGAGTTAGTGGATTTACTCACAAACTTGGTCACTCGACAGAGGTTGTTAGTGGTGGTAGGGATGTTCTCCCAGGGTGCCAAAAGGGATAGGACTGCCACTGAGATTAAGTGACCAAAAAGTCTTGAGAATGAATGAATGAAATTGTATCAATTTACAATTGACATCTTGTAACGTTGATAGCTGAAGGGGGAGATGAGGATGCAGAGGAGGGATCTGACTAGTATTATTACACAACAGAAACAAAACAGACGGTGACTGTGAAACAACACATAAACCCTATAAAAGAGGCTAGGGAAACAACTTGGTTCACTGCCACAATGAAAGACAAAACTCAAAAACTCACAAGGGAGGCTTTATACAGCACATAAAGATGGACAAATGAGAGAGCAGGGCTGGGAGCAGACGAGACACAGGTGAAGCCATTGATGGTGGGGCATGACATGACGAAGGCATGGTCACAGAGACAGGGCATAAATGTAAACAAGAGCATGTGTGGAAAGACATGTGGACAGACATCGCATGGCAAAGCAACAACAGAAAACATGTGACTAAGACAGGGAGCGGACAGGGCAGGGGTGGGTTTACCTATTTATATCACAAAAAAACTGTATAAAGCATAATTAATTAATTGTTCATAAATAATATGCAGTTCATAAATACATAAGATTTATAAAAAGACCTAAACTCTCATGAAGAATTTTTGATGATCCTAATGTACAACATCATATTCTCATGAAATACATTTTTATCAGCTAATAATGGCCTTAGTTTAAGATGCTATAGTTCTTTTTCATCTGTGGCTCTGCTTCAGGTTACACCCATTATAATGACACCTAATGGCCTATCAGCGATTCTGTACTAAAGCTATTTTGAATATAGCTGCCTCCATGTGGAGCATAAACTCAGTTGCAAGCTGAACCAAACACATCACTGGGGAGGGAAGTGCTCAGGTCACCCAAAACTGTTTACATTCAGAAACGGAGATCAACACTTTGCCCCAATTAAGATTTGGTTTGAAGAACTTTTTATAGAATATCAATACTCGATTTAATAAAATTGATCAAAATTTTTCTTTTTTAAAGTCATCCCTTTGCATCACCCCTCAAATAGAGCCTTATTAAGTCATATAATTATAATTAGCATTTGGAGTGATGCTGAGTGGTCTATGAGTAGATTGGAGGGGTAAAATTTGGATTATACCACCCCCATAATGGATAGATAATTGTTAAATACCACCCTAAAATTTGAAAACTTTTTGCCATTGTCAGGAGAAGTGAATCGCCTTGAAAATCGGCCCAATTATCCTATACTGTGAGCCAGTCAGTACAAGGAAAACAGACAACAGTCAGTTCCTAAAGTTTGTCTCGCCTTTCAGTTCCTAGAAATGCATTCTTCTTGTTTTTATTGACTTCACGATCAACTGGAGGTCTTTTCTCCAGACGTTTTTTCCCTTCTTTTGGATTTTAGATCCTTTGAACTTTGGAGAGCTATACGAGCTCACTGCAGCCCAGGAAGATCCTTGGTGGTGACGGACAGATATTTCATTTCCTGATAAATAATACATGACTTAAAATTTCAGAGCATGGGCTTTCCCCCATGGAGACAGTGGCTAAAGCAGAAATATTAAAACTTTGAGAGCGAATCCCGAGGCATACTAATGTGGCCATAAACAGAGACATGCTGTTTTGTGAGAATGAAAGTGAACCTTCTGTTTTCCAACACACTGTTTACCATCTGAAACATGAAGGTTGTGGCAGTTTTATGAAATATTTCTTTGAGAATACAGAAGTTTACATATCATTGTCAACAAGGATAACTGAGTTGAATGTGTGCAGCTGCCTACCCATGTTTGAAAGTAACGTTTTCCTGTCACAAGTTTCTCTCTACCAAATAAGGACAAAGTAACTAATTAGTACAGTCTATACTGGGTTTGTCATGAGACAAGAGATGTGTATTCAGAGATGTTAAATGCATCCAAAGCAATGTAATTTGTAAGCTTGCTCTCTGACATCTATATAAAAGGTAAAAGTCATAAAAGGAGTCTGTTCAAGTTAAAAAATATCCAGATGTAGCTATACATGCACACTTAAAAAAATATATATGATTTTGCCTTTTCCTGAAATGAGCCGTTTTGCCCTATATGCTGAACTCCACAGGGATTTGTATTGTTTGCATTTCTGTTATTAGTTTTTCCCTGATATTGTGTGGGCACCAGAAAAGTGGTGGAAAATGAAACAGCTTCTCCTCAGAAAAAAAAACAACAGGAAAAGGACTGGCTAGCTTACTAGCTGGCTACTTTGTTACTTGCTTATCTTGCTGGCTGGCTAGTTTGTTGCTTTTTATCTTGTTAGCTTTCTAGTTTGTTGCTTGTTTATGTTGCTAGCTGGCTAGTGTGTTGCATGTTTATCTTGGTAGCAGCCTAGTATGATACTTGTTATATTTTGCTAGCAGGCAACTTTGTTTATTTTTTATCTTGCTAGTTAGTTAGCTTGTTGCTTGTTTATCTTGTCAGCTGGCTAGTTTGTTGTATGTTTATCTTGTCAGCTGGCTAGTTTGTTGTATGTTTATCTTGTCAGCTGGCTAGTTTGTTGTATGTTTATCTTGTTAGCTGGCTAGTTTGTTGTATGTTTATCTTGTTAGCTGGCTAGTTTGTTTCTTGTTTATCATGCTAGTAGGCAACTTTACCACTTGCCTTCAGTTTTCCACTTCTGAAGCACTTTGAAGGCAACATAAGTTTCATTTGGTTAGAAAGGAAGTAGAACGTTTGAACCACGGTATATTGTGGTTCTGTCATCAGCTGTGATTTTTAAAAATTGCCAGTAGTTGACAATAGTTGTAATATGCAATTTAATTTACAGTTAAATGATAATCTACTGCTGTTCTGTTATGGCTGTACTGATATTGTAAGCTTCCATCAAAGGCAACATATGACATAAACATGCATATTCTAATATAGGATATATTTGTCTGTTCAGCGGAGTTCCAGTTTATGCAAAAAACATCACCCTTCATTGATGTTCCCACTAGAAGATTATTTTCAGTGTTATTGGCTTAGCAATAAACATAAATATGCTATCACAAGGATATTCTGTCACAAGTTCAAAGGCCATGACTGTGATATATATATATATATATAAGCATGGTATGCGCTGACATCACAAAGAATAATTTATCATTCCAGGATATTCTGAGAAGAGTATGCATGGAATTTCTCCAGCATTCTGGTTGCACCATGCGGATCAGTTTTCAGCTTGACACGTGGAGCACGGCCTGCATTTCAACACGGCTACCGTCCAAACCTGCGGTCAACAATGGATACCCTCTTCAAAGCACAAGAAGATCATGAGAGAAAGTTCCATCAAACAAATCATGGCTGCACTTGTCAGTTCAAATGAATGGAAAGATGCTTCATCGAATAAGCGCTGTGTTCTTGTTGATGCTGCTTCCTTTCATTTACTCGACGGATGCATGCTGCTCAACCTTTTCATGTCGACCTACGTGGGCAACATCAATCTGAATTTGACCTGAGCAATATGGATCTTCTCCCAACCCCAGCTCACCTTTAACCCCCACCATCTTCGTGGCCCGAAGTCGTCCAAACTGCCTCTTGAAAGTATTACTGGGTAAAAGAATACATCTCCTTTTCACTGCTTCTTTTTTCCCTCAATGGAATGGCAAGGACCTTTCCTTTACAAACAGACGTTCTGTTTTTGCTCCAAGGCAGACCACAGCAGCACTTTCATAGCATCTTTCCACAGTAATACTTCTCAATATCTCCTGAAGCAGCTGAATGAATTTCAGTAGGGCGGGAAGTGTTTGAGGCTTAATAAATAAAGCTGAATCCATGACACAGTGTTCCTGTTATTTTTAAGGAACATGGGAATGTTTCCTTTCAAATTGTGTTGGTTATGCCAGGCAGCAGATTAGAGCCTAGAAGGGGGATGGTGAATATAACTTTGTCGCACTCGCCACAGAAAACAGCCCTGTAGCTGAACACGCCTTGTTATTGTGAAGATTAAAGAATGCACCAAAGGATTGTAAAACTGGCTGAATACATTAGTACAATGATAATCTGCCAAGTAGTTTATTATTATTTTCCACATGATTAAGGCAATGATTATTTACAGACTTTTGCTATGTGGTCAATCAGCCAAGATATGTGGAGTCTAATTTTGATCTGCACAGATAACAATCATGAATTCACCTGGATAGCTCAGTGAGCTAATAAGCAGTGTCGTATGGTAGAGTTTTGCTTTATTCAAAGCCATACTCTATGCTTGCAGACCTCATATTCTAGTGTATTCTAAATTAAGTATAAACTACTGTCTCTTATTTGAGTGATTAAAAGTGTTTATTGAGGATGTTTATGGACTAATATCTCATATTCTAGTGATTAATAGTGTTTATTGAGGCTGTTTATGGACTAATATCTCCTTTTCTAGTGATTAATAGTGTTTATTGAGGTTGTTTATGGACT